>JAPSGF010000016.1:6317561-6503525 GCA_035772895.1 Perdix hodgsoniae
GCATGCGCTCGGCCGTGCCGGGGCGGTGCGCGGAGATGCAGGCGGCGCGCGGAGCCATGGCCAGTGAGTGGCGGCGCTGGCGCGGCGGGTCTATTGGAAGGGCGCTTCCTGCCCACGCGCGCTGCGCGGGCGGGCCGGCGGCGCTGCGGGTGTGCCCTACTAATGGCTGTTGTAGAGGGCGGCTCGGCAGGGCTGGCACCGGCTCCGTCACGGAGCTGCCCGCAGAGCTGCCGTGGGCCTGCAGCGCTGTGTTCCCAGTTGGCTACACCTGGCCGGGGGTGCCGTCCTACAGGCTGTCCTGCTACCTGCAGATGGAAATGGAACCGTGGAGGCATTCGAGGCCAGGCTGGATGTGGCTCTGGGCAGCCTGGTCTGCTGGTTGGCGACCCTGCACACAGCAGGGGGGTTGGAACTAGACGGTCGTTGTGGTCCTCCCTGCACTAGGAGGCCATTTCCAGAGCCATGTACCCACTGCAGAGCCATTGGAAGTGGTCTGTGCTTGTGTCCGCATGCGGGCAGATTTATTCCGTTACACGGTCATTCATGAATGAAGGTTATGAAGTTTTACTTGGGAGAATTCCGCTGGGTAATTTCTTCTTTTCTGCCATTAGGCTTCCGCCTGGCACTGATTCAGCTTCATGTATCTGCTGTAAAATCGGATAACCTTCAGCGAGCCTGTGGGCTGATAAGGGAAGCGTCAGCCAAAGGAGCAAAAGTTGTGGCTCTGCCCGTGAGTAATCGTGATTTACATAATTAAATTAGACCTTTAATACAATTTTGCATTCTGATTCAAAATGCCTACACTTCACACTGTTGGCAAACCTCTGTTTACTGTTAAACATGCACTGTCTATTCCTGTTTCTCTCTGGATATGCTTGGATGATTTAACTGAGGCAGGGGAGGTTTAGGTTAGATATTAGGAGGAAGTTTTTCACACAGAGGATGGTGAAGCACTGGAACAGGTTGCCCAAGGAGGCTGTGGATGCCCCATCCCTGGTGGCATCCAAGGCCAGGCTGGATGTGGCTCTGGGCAGCCTGGGCTGGTGGTTGGCGACCCTGCACACAGCAGGGGGTTGAAATAGATGATCATTGTGGTCCTTTTCAACACAGGACATTCTATGATTCTATGCATGGATGCTGTAGGAGGCTTCAGAACAGGGAAAAACATCCTTGTGTGGAACTCAATGATAGCATTTCTGATTGCTTCTGATTTACTTTTTGGACTTTATCTGTTTCTGTGTGGCAGTGAGGTGATCTTCCCAGCATACCTGGGAGTACACGTGCTGTGCCCTGCAGCATCTGACTTGGGAGTGCAAAGTTCTTTTCTGGGCGAACTTTTGGTCTGAATGCTTTACACAGAGAATGTTTTTCCCCCCCCCCCGGCTCTCACAGGCGAAACATTAAGCAACCTTCCCTTCTTCTTTGTGCTAACACAGCTCTTCTGTTGCAAAAACGACCTTTGATTATTCTGTCTAGGCCTCCTACGTTATCTATTATTTGCTGCTTTTGTTGTGTGTACAAACAAATGATAATTTTTGTTCACAGGGTAAAACCTCTCAAGCAAAAGCATGGTTTTTCTGTTTGGGAAGGTAAATTTTGTACTAACACTAAGAGGTGAACTATTCTCTCCTCCACCTTATTGCTTTTGAAGTCACACTACGTAAAGAAGTAATATGCACCAAGCATACAGCCTACACCTTTTCACAGTTCAGTGACCATTTCTTTTGTGGCATTAGCCTTCGTATGTTAATTATTTTTGATTTCCAAACCTGGAAAAATGTGGAAGAAAAATGCTTTGTAATACTTATGGGTAAAGGACTAATAACAGCAGAATCAATTTTAATCTGGAATGTGATTGAAAGCCATTCAAAGGTTTTTCCCTGCATTCTTCCCAATCTGGAGAACACAGGACAAGATGATTTGTGCAATCCGCAGTTCTGTTTCAGCACAGCCCCATGCACTGCTGCAGCTCACACAGATCTTCACCTGTTCTCCTGAGTCTGTGGTTTCAGTGTCACTTGCACTGCCTTGCAAAAGCAGCAAGATGAAGGTGGGGACAGCTGGCAGTGTTTTCATTTCCTTGAAGTGCTGTCCAGATTTCAGAAGCCTGGGGAGCAGATCTGACAGTCTGCAGACACTTGCTTCCCTCCTTGGACCTGCAAATTGTGCAGTGGATTGGCCAGCTCTGCTGGCCCAGTGTCATATATATGCAGCCAAAACAATTTCCATCTAAATTTGGTTCAGTTCTATCGCCTCTGCTTATGGATATCCCATTTGTGGCCTTCAGCTGTAATTCCCTTAGGGGAGAGAGATGTTGCACAGGGAGGTGGGTCTTGCATCCTCCTGGAGCTGGGAAACATAAGGCCAAGTGAAAGTGTGGGCCTCTCAAGTACCACACAGAACACTGTTAATATTAGCATCTAAAGATTACATGCCTCAGTCTGAGGGACAACAAATCTTTAATGAATGAGAGTCCTCTAGGACAAAAGGTACAGTTCAGCTGTGGGGAAATGGTGTCTAAGTGATTATTCTTAGCAAACAAACAAACAAACAAAAAAGTATGTGATCTTTAAAAGTACTAGATGCCTTTTAAAAACAAAGAAAATGTGCTTGATGATCAGCACAAGAATTCCATGCTTTTGAGATTTTAACTTAATTCTTTTATCATTCTAGGAATGCTTTAATTCTCCATATGGAACCCAGTACTTTAAGGAATATGCAGAGAAGATCCCTGGAGAATCGACACAGAAGCTCTCAGAAGTTGCAAAGGAGTGCAGCATATATCTCGTGGGAGGTAGTTTATTCCTAGTGACTGCCTCTATTGAGGGGTGAATGGTCAATGTCTACTGGTGCACCTGAATCAAAACTCCATAAAATACAGCGGGGTGGGTAAATCTTTGTTCTCTACTTTATGAAGGATCCATTCCAGAAGAGGATGGTGGAAAGCTGTATAATACTTGTACTGTCTTTGGTCCTGATGGTGCTATATTGGCAAAGCACAGGAAGGTAAGCTGGTAGAGTACTGTTATTATGTTTCTCATCCATGTGGCCAGTATTAGCAGTGTTGACAAAAATGACATTTGATGGACACATCACTTAAGTTACAGGGTTTGTGTGCTCAGTCATTTTTTTGTTGCTGTTTCCCCAAATAACTTTAGACATGTATATTTTTGTAAAGAAGAAAACTGCTTTAAATCATCTTTAGAAGCTCTAGCAATCTTAAGCAATATTTAGTTGGGATCTTGCCAGAAGAATAATCCAGATTACAGAGACTAGCATACGTGTGCCACACAGGAAAAGGCTCCAACACCAAGTGGAGAAATTGTTATTGTTATTAATAATATTGTAATTACAGATTCATTTGTTTGACATTAATGTTCCTGGGAAGATACAGTTCAAGGAGTCTGAAACACTGAGTCCAGGGGATAGTTTCTCCACGTTTGATACTCGTGAGTATAAGACAAGCCTTCTTCTTATGAACACTGCCACAGTAATACTACTGTCATTGCAGAGCTCTCTTCCCTCTCGTTTCTCTCCAGGAATGGATTTTTAGACTGTCAGGTTTATATTCACCATTTGGCAACAACAGTAAATATATTCCAAGAGTGGGGGTTAGATCTGAATGTTTTAAGAAAGGCAATATGATTGAAAAAGGACAGAGTAGAAGGAGATAAAGCATGCCTGGCCTAATGATTTGTTGAAGAGAAGTTACTGTCTTTTAATAGAAGTTAAATTTTTAGAATGGTGTGTAAAACAGAAAAGAAACGCATGTAGCCAACAGCTATATTGGCACATTGTTTCATGGTACTGTATGGTATTGTTACATGGTATTGTAACAGAGGCCATCAACTGTAAATCCTATCCCAACATTCTTGAATCAACTACATCAGATTCAAACAAGCCAGCTACCCCCACCCCATCTTCAGAAATTAACACAGACCCTTAACTGAGCTCTCCTAAGAGTCTTGACTTCTGATTTTCTCCTCCTGGTAATGTGCACGCCCTAAGAAAGTATGCAACTGTAGCTTTGCTCCTTGCAGCACAAGGAGTGCTTTCTTTATCACTGCAAAGCTTGCAGCTAAATCAGAGAACACTACCTCTCTCTCTCTCTTTTCTGTGCTTGTGACAGTAATACAGTTGTTATTTCTAATGTTTTGAGAACAGCATACTGTAAAGTGGGCCTGGGCATCTGCTACGACATCAGATTTGCTGAGCTGGCTCAAATCTATGGACAGAAAGGTAAGGTTGGGTCATGCTTAATCCTAAGGCCTGAACTAAAGCGGGCTGCGTGTAACATGTAACAAGAATTCCCTGTGTGCTCAAGAGCTCTTATCCTTGTCCATTAGCACAAAATGCAGCTTATGGACAGGATTTTCTTATTGAAATGAATATCTACTCTCCTTGAGTAAAGTAACAGTCATTTTCTGCTACATGGAGATGTATGTGGCCCCACACATTGCAATGTATCGTAGCACTTTGTTGGAGTAATCATGTGTGATGCATGAATGGGCTCTACTTACTTCCTGGCAAAAGTCAGGGAAAAAAAAGAAAAGCTGACCTTGAGCTTCTATGTGCAGTCACTGTAAGTTAAACCCTCTTCCTCTTACTGATGGCTGAGTTCTACTTTTCTTTTAACAAAGGTTGCCAGCTGCTGATATATCCAGGGGCTTTTAATATGACAACAGGACCAGCTCATTGGGAATTGCTACAAAGGGGACGGTAAGAACAAAGTAACCGAGCAGGGAGTTTGTGTGTGGAACAGAACTGTTTCTGTTGCAGGAGCCCTATGCTGTCAGAACTTTACAATTCCTCATGTCTTTCATTGGAAAAAACGACTGTGCTGGCAGGGAGAGAAGCAAGAGCTGCTTATCCTTCACTCCTGTTCTTCCCACTGCAGTTGTGCCCTCACAAAGACCTTTTCCCCATGGCTTTGTGAGCACCATTCACAAAGAAATTTCTACACAGAATGGCCAACAGACAGCAACAATGGCGTTGCTTTAAATGCAGACAGAAATAGATCCCAAGACTCCCAAATAGGCAATATTAATCACCTGGTCCGCTTCCATCAGTTTTACTGCATACTAAATTAACGTGTAATTCTTTCTGTCCACTAACTCTGGGGCAGGCAGCAGAGACTCCTTCCACTTCTGCCTCTAACCTTTGTGTCCCTTATGATTTTGGAAAGCCTACAGGAGGCTGGACAGCCCATCCTTCAGCAGGAATTTTGACTCCTCTGCTTGGTTAATTGGTGGCACTGGGAGAAGGAGGGGAGGGGAGAAGACTACTCATTTTCTTCCCTTCTTTCCCCTGTCTTTTTGTGAACACAGAGCTGTTGATAATCAAGTCTACGTAGCTACTGTATCTCCTGCTAGAGATGAAAAGGCATCCTACGTTGCCTGGGGACACAGCACCATAGTAAATCCATGGTGAGTTCGGGGAAAAAAAAAACAAAATTGTTAAATGTTTTATTTGAGTCTCACTTCAGTCCCACATTTCCAATTATTCTTAAAAAGAAAAAAATCATCCTTTTCTTTTTGTTTTTCAGCCAACGAGCTTTAAACTAAAACTACTTTAACAGCACACGTTCCTATAGGAAGCACAGTAGCCAGTTTAGCAGTATTAAGCACTAGTTAAGCTGCTGCCCTTTTCAACTTGCTTTATGTAGTATGTATAAGAGCCATCTTAGAACAGAGCCATCTTAACTTTATATAAAAGCATTTAATTTGCTCAAAGAACATCAGTTTGACCTAAGAAAGAACAAGAAGGATGTCTTCAACTAGATGAGACCTCACTTCACTTAAGCAGCAATTACTTTTCCCCTTGCACATGGGTAAACAAAGCTTTCTGACAGTTACTTTTCTTTTCTAAATAAATCATTCCACTGATATTACTCTTCTAGACAATTGCAAAGAAAGTTCATGTTGAATATAACAGCACCTAATGGGGCACATAAGTGTGTAAATGTATGCTCCTGTTAAAAGCTGGTGGGATCTAAAAGAAGAAAGTGTCGATCTTTGCTGTAGCTGGTTCTTCCTGGTGAAACTGCTTCCTTCCCCTTGAGATATATTCCATACTGACATACTGCTTCTCATAATTGCTCTTATTTTTGATCTTTGAAATGTGCTTATGTTAAGTATGTGTGTATGCCACACTTAAAACGTGCCACGTGTAAAGCATGGAAGCTACTTCTATCACACAGAGTTAAGAATTATGACGCTATTTTTAGGACAGCCCTGTGTCTACAGCTGTGGACATCAAGGGTAGAAACTTCCTTTTATACAAACAACAGCAGCTGATTTGATGCCTTGAGACTGTGTTAATGCTGTGAACAAATGTGCTTCGTGTTGCAGGGGTGAAGTCATAGCCAAAGCTGGGGCTGAGGAAACAGTTATCTACTCAGATATTGGTAAGCAAAAGTTTTTGTCCTGCTTTCATGAGTACAATGAATAAGAGTAAAGAGACGGGTTATTGGGTTGTGGGTTTTTTTGT
Organism: Perdix hodgsoniae; assembly: GCA_035772895.1. Lineage (NCBI taxonomy): Eukaryota > Metazoa > Chordata > Aves > Galliformes > Phasianidae > Perdix > Perdix hodgsoniae. The sequence goes on from JAPSGF010000016.1 coordinate 6,324,051, forward strand.
CTGTGGCCTTATTCATCCAGTTCCAGATGAAGCAGTGTTGCCATCCCTTCTCAACCTTTACTAGAGGAAAGAACAAACAGCAGCAGGACTATTCCTGCTTCTTTACCTATGAGGAAGCTACCACCTTAGGAAAGAGCAAAGCTGAGGCTTCTTTCCTGGTTGCCCAGTTGCTGTGTCCTACACTCAATCACCATGAAAGCTGCACTCTTCCTGCCTTGCATGAGCAAGTCCTTTTTGACTACTGTTCTGACAGCTCTTTCTTTCCCCTCCAGATCTGAAGAAACTTGCAGAAATCCGTCAACAAATTCCTATTTTAAGCCAGAAGCGTTATGATCTCTATGGCATAGAGATGAAAAAGTGAAGCTGGGTGAACAGGAAAGGTTCTAGTGGCACAGTAGCTGCTGCTTTCAATCTTCAGGATTATCTTATTGCTTGCTTCACAGTCTGCTGCGATAATTGATTAGGAACAAAATGACTTATTGGTATGATTCTAAAACTGACTGAAGTGCAAATTTAATTTAAAGTATTAAACAGCTAGGATAAAGCTGGAGGTGAAATCAACTAAGTAGCAGTTAATGTTTTTAATCATTACTGTATTTAGATACTTTTGTTTGTTTTACTCTTAAGTTTCTGAGGATTTTTGTAGGATGTAGAGGGGTGGGAATTGTATTCTCTCTGAAAATCTTACGAAGTCAGCTTTAGTATTATGAACTTTTCACTGAATTATCAGGGGCTCTACAAGTACGATTCTTTCACATCTGCACCTTAACAACACTGAGTTTCTTAAATGCCCAACTTCAAACCAGGCAAGCTTAAAGTTTAACATAATAAGCAAAATAGGCCAAATTCCACTTGGAACTACTTAAAGATAACGTAACTAGCAGTCAAACAGAATTGTTAGTATGCAAGAATCTGTTAACAGATCCTGGCTGAAATATCTGTACTAGATCCTTAATACAATTCCTGCTCATTGCTGAAGTGATGTTACTTTTTGTTAAAGAAGCTCACGTGTCACTGCATCTTTGCTCTATTACTGCTTCCCGAATATAAAGTCTGAATTGGTTTTAGTTTCGCTTTCTCGTTCTGTTCTATGAAAAGGCTGAGGGGAGGCAATCAAAATGGTTAGAAAATGTGTTGCCTTTCTGTCCACAGTGTCACAGAATGCAGATACCTGTATCGCTGAACATCTACATGCATTACTGCTACCAAAGGCCAGCTCCCTCCAGCTGCGTGGATATGTGCTCCACTGCATTGATCTTGCTTAAGAGACCAGCAAACTGGTTAAAGATGGCTTTAAAGAATGTAAAGGCAGTCTTGTGTTTTGTAAGAGATTTCTTCTCAGAAGGAGGGCACCTTAATGGTTCCATTTCTAATGAAAAAGCGAAGTATTTGCTGATGGAAATTGTTTTCCTTAAGTGGGAAGCAAAAAGCATATATGACTACTTACCCTCTACCTCTGTGCTTTTGGTTTTCCACCAACACAAAGAATGATCTACAGTCAAAAGATTTCAGATTACAGAAGAGGACGACTGAAAGCTTTTGTCTTGTTCTGTCTAGCTGCTGTCTAGCTCCAAACCATCTTACCTGTTCCTTCTTCAGCCATCCTTCTTCTACCACAACTCTCCTCTTTTTCTGATGTTCCTTTGACTTCTCTGGAGTTAGTCAGCTGTGTTGTTCAGAGGCCCCAGCCACCTACAGGGAAATTAATGGTTACATTAAGTTAAACCTTAAGAAGTCTTTCCCCTAAAAGGCAGGTCCCATCATTCCACTCAGTGGCATTATCTATTCCAGCAACCTTCTGTACCCGTGCTTTCTCAGCATTTTGGTCTACACACCATAGTGGAACTCTATAAGAAACACGCCATGGAGCGTAAGGTGAAATGAAAATTTATTTGTTAAAAAATAAATATAGAAAAATTAACATTGAGTCAGATTTACTGCATTAAACTGGTGCCTGCCACATACATAACAATCAGCATTAATGAAAGGCCATCACAGGGATCTGACTTCTAAACCACACCAGCTATTATATATCTATTTCTTCTGAACTACCACATCTTCCTCACCACCCCTACACTATACTAACATACAGCAAAATAGAACACTCATCTTTGGAGGATAAAAGAAATGCATGACTCTCAACAGCTAACCACTTCACTGTGGTTATGTAAGATCCAGTCTGAAACGGGCAATATAACAAAATTTGTGGCGTGGATGATCCTCCCCTGGAATTTCAAATGGACAGAGCAAGTAATAATGTGTAGTGGCCCACTTTGGTGAATGAAGCTGAAGAGCTGACACAAGCTCAGCCCTATTTGTCTGTCGAGTTGTAAGTACCTTGTCCTAGGAAGCTGCATTGGGAGTCTCCAGGAAAATTTACTCAGAGTCACTCGTAAATGATACCAATGGATTGTGAACTTTAGGGGGTTTGCAAAAAAAATGTACACAACTGGTTCTCATTTAGGTAGCTAAAGCAGTCAGTATTCAATTCTATGTTAGCACAGACAGGCACTTCAAAGTATCCGCTTTTTGCATGTGCACCAATATTCTGTTAAATATATAAAACTAGCCAGTATCAGCTCTGAAATGGCTGTGAAAGTAGATCCTAGTAAATAAGGCACAGCTTTTAATCATCTCCATTTTGGCAAACTAGATTCTGCATCTTAACACAAACAGCAGGAGTTATATGTGATCAGAATTAAGATGCATACAACTATGGAAAGAAGCAACTTCTCACAGGCTCAGCAATACACAGAGTCTAATCAGACCTTCAGTACTAACTTCCTACATGATTTCACTGTGTTGTTTTTTGTTGTTTTTTTTTTTTTTTAAATAGCAATAATTGTTTCAACAGCAGCCCTCAACCCTATTTTAAAAAAAAAAACACAACACATTTCAAGGTAGGTTCACATGTATACTTGGCATAAAGCAAACCCTCACACTTACATCAGCCAATGAAGAAATGAATTCTTTTCCCTAGACAGGAGGGGCCTGAGCAGAATCTAACTGCCCACTCATATAAAGAGGGTGTCAACTACTCCGATTCCCATCTCTCCTATCTCCCTGTGATCTTCAGCCCTCCAGATCATACCTCTGCAGGTGATGGTAGCAATCAGAGATAAGGTTCCTTCATTCCGTGTCTCCTCATCTTTTCTTCAAGGCTCAGGTGAGAGATGAGAGGCAATTATTAATTCTTCCTAGATGCAGTGACACCAAATAAGCGCAGAGAACACTACTGTACAGAACACTTCCATCAAAACCTGCTCTTATTCATGTCAGAGAATGATACTTGAAGGTAATATTTATTTTTTTTCAGTTTACAGGTGATATGTCATTTACAAAAAAATTACAGACAATGCATCCTTTTCAGTGCAGTTTCAAACTAGTTCAAGAACAGGCAAGAGTCTGTGATGATTTGGAATGCTAGTATTTGACAGCACATGCTTTTTTCCCTTAACTGGTTTGGTGGGGACAGGAATGGGGTAAAAGTAGGGTGAAGAGGAGAAAAAGCCAATGAAAATAAGGCCATGCAAATAAAAACTCCTCGGGAGAATGGGACAACTCGGTCAGACTGGCATAGTTTTGTTCTCAGGAACAAATGCAGGAACTGATGCAGAGATGGCAAGTTCCAGAAGGCTTTTGACACTTGTTACACACAGTCCTTAGCAGCTGCAAGTACCTTCCAGTGCCTTCAATTCTATGCCAACGCTACAATTTCGGATCACGTCAGTAAGCTAACTAAAATACAAAGATTAACTCTCCACATCTGCAGTTCACCATTTCCATTCTCAATTGTTTTTGCTGGAAGAAAGGTAGGTCAAGTTGAAAACACAAGCTGCTGCTATGGAGTGCCACAAGGAGAGAACAAGACCGTTTGATAGCAGTTTGGTTCATTTCTTTAAGAGGTGAAATACATTAGAAAATTCAACACAAGCAAATCCATGATTTTAGCATGGGTAGAAGCACAGATCAATGTATGGTAAACTAAGCTACATCAATTAAGTATTTGCATTAGTTTTATCCAGCCACATCAGCCCAGGGAGAGACACCACAGATTGACTACAGTATCAGATGGATCAACCCAAAGCAGCAGAGAAGTGCTCACTGAAGTTCATAGTTAGAGGATGTGTTTATATTAGTAGTAACTTGCCAATGTGCTATTTGCCAAACAGTTGCTTCTTTTGTTCAGTATTCACTAATCTTAGACAGTACAGGGCCTGAAGAACAAGGAAACTAGCAAAGGTTCTAAATCCATGATTTGAGGTTTTAGACTATGCCTTGTTCTTTATCTCATTTAATCCTGCAGAGGGCTATTACAAGGATTAGAGCAGAACACAGAAGTCTCTAGGGACCAAAGAAGAGAATTTAGACAGTTGTATGAACTGTTAAGATTTCAGCAATGGACAGATCATAAGCAAGCATGACCACACCTTGGCAGCTCCGCTCCCAGCAGTGCTTTCTATCCTTGAAAGTCTCTCAGAACCCTACAGAACAATTTCTTGTGACATTCAAGTAAGGATTGCTGCACAGGAACATGGCCTCTCTTCCAGTAAAACGTGCAGTAGTGTTACCTAACCTCTTTCCCCAAAAAACCTTTGTACTAGCTCTCCTACATGGTACACCTGGGCTTTCTGGGGTGAGAATAAGGACTATCAAATTAATTTCCTAATAGCTGCCACAGGACTATTTTTAAGTTGTAATGCAGAGGGTGGGAAGGGCTTTAAGGGAAGATTGTGCATGCTTGCATTTATTTACAGAATTCTCTTCACAGCTACTGGCTTTAAAAAAAAAGTCTGTTAATAAACAGTTTGTAAATTGTTTCTTTTTTTTCCTTTTTGCAAAATTAAAATCAACCCTTAAGAATTAATCACATATAAAAGAGAAACCTATTTTACAGCACTAGTATTACCTTTAAAATCAACAGGGGAAAAAAAAAACATGCTGTAATATTGTTTAGTAAAGCAAAAATCACCCATAACGTAGTCACTCAAAATGAACCAATATAACGTTTTTATTTGCATGGCCTAAGTATCTTCCATTTGTTCCTCTGCAACTTTTTTTTCCCCTTAAAAGGTTTTAAGGTGTTTGCTGCAGAAGAAACGAGATGCAACAGTGCATACTCCCTTGAACAACCACTCCCACAACACCTAAACATTTAACAGATGTAGCAAATGACAACACCACGAACGGGAAAAAACTAAGTTCCACCATTCAACATGGTTTGCAACAGCGTCTTTAGGGCTGACTGAAGTGGGCAACTTCTAAAGTGAAGTCATTTCCTCCTCTTGTTTGTTTTGTGTTTGTTTTTACAGTGTTGGTGGTTTCAATCCATACTTCTTTGCAACTTCTGTCTGGGCGTAGGCAGCATCGCAGAGCGAGTAGAGGTGGGCCATCTCCATTTCAGATTTGGCCAGGTTGATAGCTTTGTTGAACATTTCAATGGCTTTATCTAGATTACCTCTGAAATAAACCAAAACATCATCCAATTAAGACAAGCAAATTAATTTTTGCATCCCTGCAGCACCTCTTCTGAAACAGAACCGTCAGTTTTGGGTGTATAGGTCAGGACTCTCGGTACAAACAGTCCATTAAGGTATGCTTAAGGATTACATTAGATACATAGGAATTCTAATGAGGGTTGATGAAGTAATTTTAAACGCAGAAGGGATGTATTTAAACACACAGACTCATCTACATGTTATCCAATAAGGATGAAATTGGCCAGATCATAAATCAAAATTATGCCACAAATAAAAGTAAGGCTTTGCCCCAGAGTTACAGAACAGTAGTCGAGACAACAGTTAAGAAGAACTAGCCTCTCACTGCACTTGGAGATGACCTTAAGAAAGGTTTAAGATCTGTGGGGAAAGCTAAAGGACTACTATAATTTCAAAAATAACTTGGAACTCTTAAGACTGCACTTCATTATTACCTTTGCACTTCAATCGTTCCCATGGTTTCATATGCAAAATCACATTTGTTATCAATTTCAATGGCCTTGCTTATGAGTTCTAAACCTTTGTCTAAATCTTGCTTCCACTGTAGCTGAAGTAAACTGAAAAGAAAAGAAAAAAATTTAGAACTTCACATATTCTCTTTAACCCAGATCACATTTAAGGGTGGAGCATGGCAGACATTAAGATGTGGTTAAAGTGACAGTCAGATACACTTCAATCAGATACTCAATTGAATGATTATTGATGAAACTTTACTGAAACTTCAATCTCATTTCCAGTTCAGTCAAGAGAAACTGCAGAAACAACAGCGCTAAGCTGTTTTTGCAAAGCCGCTTCTGGCTAAACTTCTGAACAACTTACCTTCAGTTTGGATTGATTCACCTAAATATGCCAATTACCCCTGACCCAAAGGATTGCAAACTCGATACACACCCTTTATGAACATACGTAGTGGCATTGTCTGGCTCAAGATCAATGCATTTATCATACATTTCATCAGCCTTGCCAAACTGCTGTTGATCAGTTAGTGCCTGCAACGAAAGAGAAACTTATGTATCAATACATAATCAAAACATGCACCCCCAGCTAAGCTAATTCTAACATTAGATTAGATATAGCTCTCTTATCAGAGAACAGGCCAAGCACACCAGTTACCACAACTAAGTTTCAAAAGTGAGTCTTTTCAGAAGAAGGCTGCTAGTTTTTATGTGCAAAAGTCACTAATCACAGTACCATCTGTAACAGGAGATCCCCAAGCAACATGTTATAGAGTACTAAAACTAAAAATAATACTAAAAATCATTCTAGAAGTCCGTACGTGCATGTCTCAACTTCCTTTTTTAATGTATTTCTGCTTCAGTTATTTCTTTAAACTGATCAAAAGGAATCAGAAATATATGCCTCCATAGAACCTCCCAGCTTTAAAACAGAACATCTGATATTACTACAATCAGCAGCATGTTTCCTTAAAGAACAAAGTGCATTCTCTGTTACAAGTATACTTCAAACATCTGTAGCTTATTCTCCTTGACCACAGTATATAATTTGTAGCAGAACAAAACTGCTACCTTAGTTCTGCACACGTCTCCCAAATTAGACAGAATCCCTGCCATTAATCAAATGAGATATATCATATATATGCAGGAATTCAATAAGAAGCATACTCCACACCTTTATGTCTTAATAACCATCTTTGACTCTCATTGTTTACCTTCTGACTGCACCAATTCTGCCTACTACTTCCTCTGTCCCAGCACACCCACACCCATAAATTCAAGCACTGTGTGTTACCTCAGAACTTACCTTCAACGAATTTTATTTCAAGAGCTGTACCTTATCCAAGACATAAGGCACAAAAAAATGCAGCTGTTTCTATAAGGGAAGAATCAAATGTACCTGAGCATAAAGAGCATAGCCTTCAGCACACTTTGGAAATTTTTTAATGACATCTTCAAAGCCTTTCATAGCTACTTGCACAGGCAAAGGATTATTCCCTGTATACGCTTGACGGTACTATTCAAGGAAATAGAAAAAAGAAAAAAAAGAGTAAGAAAAATATGGTTCATCGGACCCACTCACTTCCCCAAGAGAAGCATGCGTCATGACAATTCCAAGTCCTAGGAGGTGACACCCTATCAAACCTGCTTTTTAGGAACCTACCATGTTTCTGAGCCCCTAGCAGAGTGCAGTACTAGAGAAGAAGGGGTGAGAGGAAGAATCCATAAGACCCAATGGTTGCCAAAAACCTCCCTCTACTTCAAAAGCCTAGAAATTACAAGCTTAGAACTTCCTTTCTCACACCATGCAAAGCTGGCCCCGGGAGATTTCTGCATGCAGACACAGTACAGCAACTTGAAATACCGTTTCCAATTTCTTGAAGATCAACATTTTAGATAACACTGACTTAAATAAAGCTTTGTGTGATATACTAAGAGTGCAAATTTCTGCTCCTCGATCACAATACAGACAAGGCAATCTACTGTTAAATAGTGAGTACTGTGAAATAATAGTAAATTCTTATTCCAACTAAGAGATTGTTATTTCCTTGCCCTATTATTAGAATATATTGTTTGTTGCACTACTTTTCTATAAAATCAGAAGAAAACGGAGAAACAAAGTATGCTTAAAAGAAATCTTTAAAATCAGAGCATCCAGATAACATTACCTACCAGAGCAAAACATTTCTGTGCTTGAGCCAAGGCAGAATCCGGTCGCAATCGGATACATTCATCAAAGTCTTCCACAGCCTCTTCAATTTGGTCAAGCAGAATTTTCAGCTAACCAGAATAAAAGAAAATCCTATTTCTGTATTTAATCTGTGCTTCGTACATTTAAGTGATAATTCAATTAGCATCAGTTATTCATATTGTCCACAGTTCAGTTTTAGATCTAGAAATCTATAAAAACCATGAGTAAAAAAACAATTACTGTCATAAAACAATAAGGCCACCAATGAAACATTGACTTCATACATAAAAAGGCAACATTCATGTGTAGAGATTGAGAACACCTTCATTTTAGACTGGCATACTGCCATCATTGCTTGAGCTTAATGTCCAGTCTCCAAAACTGTTCCATACTTTCTCAAGTCACTTTACCTCACTGTAATTAATGCCTGTGAACTGTCTGAACATCAAAATATTTTGGCTTTCCCAACTGGTGTTTTCACATTCTGATTCCTCCACAAGAGGCTGCACAGCACATAGCAGAACAGGACAGTGGCAGTGCTGGGCCTGATGCACCCCAGGGTACAGCTGGCTCTTTGGGCTGCCAGGACACACTGCTGCATCACAGTCAACTTCCTGACAGCCAGAACCCCCAACAACCCTTTCTGCGAAGCTGTTCACCAGCTTCTTGTTTCTCAGTCTGTACGCAGATCCAGGGCTGCTGCATCCCAGGTGTGGAATCCAGCATTTACTCTTGTTAATCTTCACAACTGCCAAACCCTCTAGTTTGTCAAGATCTCCCTCTGCGTGGCCTCTCTACCCTCAGGGGAGTCAATTTAGCATAATTCACAAACTTGGTATACCTCTCAGTTCTGTATCCAAATCACTGATGACATGGTCAAAAATCCTGAACACAACTTGTTCTAAAATGGAGCCCTGTGGCCTCCACTACAGACTGGCATCAACCTGATCTAATAACCATATTTACTGTATACTAATAACCATACTGTATTACTAATAACCATAATATTTACTGTAACCCTTTGAACCTGAACTGTGAGCAAGTCACAGTATCAAAAGCTTAGCTGAAATCCAACAAGACCACACCTACTGGCTTCCCTTGGTCAGCTAAGTGAGTAACTTTGTTATAAAATGAGGTTAAGTTCATGAAACAAGGCTTTCCCTCAAGAACCCATATTGGATGTAACCAATGACTGCACTGTTTTACAGTTGTTGGCAGTAACTCCCAGAATAACCTCCACAAATTTGCCAGGCACCAAAGTGAGACTGATAAGCCTATAATTAACAGGGTCTTCTTTCTTGCCTTTTTGAAGACCAGGGCAAAGTCTACCAGCTTCCAGTTGACCAGAATCTCTCCAAATGTCCAAGACCATTGAAACATCATTCAGAGAGGTCTCATGATAACATCACTCAGCTCCTGGAATACACTGGGATGAATCTAATGCAGCCCCATAGAATCCTAAGCACACAGCTGGAACAGAGTGGGGTTGGCTTGGAATTACTGCAATCAAGGTCCTCCAACTCAGGGATCTGGGGTCCCAGAAAACATCATCAGTGTTAAACACATAGGCAAAGAAAACACTGAACGTCTATGCTTTAGCTGTGCCCCTATCTGTAAGCCTTTTATGTACCAGGGCAGATTCTGAGTTAACAAAAATAGGTGGTTACATCTGTGCTAACGAAGTTTCCCTCCACTGCTCTGACATATCAGGCCCCTTTACAGAGCAGTTTAAGTGTATATAAGCTCTAATACTTTCAAGTCAGAGTTCATATTGACAGAGGGCTGAACTTCTGTTGCTCTGCATTGTCTCCTGCCACAATTAGCTACTTCTTCCTGAGCCCAACCTGCAGATCTGAATGCAACAGTTCCAAATTAGGACTTCAACTTTTTCTACCATAAACAGTACAGACTGTGTATATACACAGCCCATGCCTATGGGCATTTTGAGCTCTTTACTATTCTTTTAGTATACACTGAAATATTTGAGTATTGGGACAAAAATCTCTAGTGATTCTTACTTGTCCTCGATGGTGGTAAACATCTGCATTTTGAGGATCGATATCAGCAGCCATGTTGAAGTCTTGAGTGGACAGTGCAGGTTGCTGCTGCTGCATATACATACTTCCTCGTTTGATCAGAGCATTAGCTCGCAGCTGTAGAAAAAACAAGTTCCAAAAAGTATTAACCAGTCCAACACTCCTCCCAGTTTAGAACTTTGTTACAATTACACTAAAATTGTCAAAAGACTGCTTTCTGCTACAGACAGATATCATTCATTCTAAAAAAGGAATAGATTTCACGTTGAGTCTAAAACAACTAACTTCCTTTGCCTAGTTTCAAATATATCATCGTATGCTTCCATTTCATTGGATTTTCACCCCCTCAAAAAATTAATTCAAAGATAGTTTCCCTATGCATACAAATAAACCAGCATTTTTAGCAGTTCCATATGCAACTGTAATTAATGTCTTCTTATTTATTAACTTAGCTTTCAGAATGCATAAGCCTCTAATTGATTTAGCTTCCTTTGTTCTTTTGTTTTTAACTCTTAGCACAGATGCTTTGGAAATAACCCCTTGAAAAAACTATTTGTCAGGAGGAAAAAAAAAAAAAAAAAGACAAAACAGTAAGAGAAACTAAAGCATTCCCATTCAAGCACTTCAAAACTTGGAAAAAAAAAAAAGAAAGATCTGAGCTATATTTCAAGTTTATTATCTAACATATGTTTTCTCAACCCAAACTTCAATCCAGCTGTGACAGATTCTTACCTTCACATTTGCATCTTCCATGCTGATGACCTGATCTAGGTCTGGTTTGGCAGCATTTGCATTGCCAATAAGTAAGTAGAAAGTAGCTCGCAGAAGCAAAGCTTCTGCCATGTATTTTCCCTTTGCTTCAATTTCTTTAGTGCACTCACTGATAATTTTGTCATAGTTCTCCTCTTCCATATATTGTTTTGCTCTCAAATAGCCAGAGCTGTAAATGATGTAAGAACAGTTGTATTCACTGAACACTGCAATTTCAATTCAGACTTTTCTTTAAAACTTAAACACTAATTTCTGCTATACTAAGTTATAACACTAGCATTATAGGTAAAGTAAGAAATATCCCTGGACAGAACCACCACAGATCCAAAACAATTTAGACATAAAATGCCATAATAACATTGGAAAGAAAGAAAAGATTTTTTTTCACCGACTTGCTTCATTTGTCCCCTGAATGTTTTTCACATTAAGGACAGTGTGAATCTCTACTTTAAAATGGAAGGGATAAGATGGCACACCAGGTCAGAGAAATGAATAGTGAACCCAGCAATGTGCAGTTTATATGCAGAAGAATGGATTTCAGATTTTAAAAAATTACAATAAGTACTGTCTTGTTCCCAGCTATGTGTCCTGGATTCACTGAATCTGCCTGAATATCAGGCCACTCTATCCTGATTTTCAAAATTCAATGTGCTGTTGGCAATGGTCTCAAGACTGACAGCAGTTGTTATCAACTGGAAAGCAGCATAGTTAGTCAAAGCCCCATTTACTTAGACTCAAACTTCACTCATCAAAAAAAATTAAGTGCAAAAGCACCAAAGCTTTGTCAGAACAAAACTTGTTTATGAGGAATTTGATTCTAAAAGATAAATATCCTTTCAGCCTCAGTTGCTGTTATTCAGTTCTCATCAACAGACAGCTTTTTTTCTGAGCTCGTCTTCTCCCTTTCAATCCAAAGGATGATTTGTCCTCTTCCTTCAGAACTCTCCTTCAGCATAATATATTCCCTTCCTCAAGAGCCACTTTCAGGTACTTTCTAGTTCTCTCAATCTCTATCATAGTATTTTAGAAAATATTTGGCTTGTCTTCCCCCATTTTGCACTTTCATTGTTTAAGGGATCAAAGACACCTGCAGTTTGGAACTAGCCAGTCAGTCCTCCTAAGTTCTTACAGATTTTACTTCATAGGTTTATTTTATTTTACCATAGAATCTCCCAGGGCAGGTACTGTACAATAACAGCAACTTAAACTGAAAAGAATGTCAAAACCACTAAAACCAACTTCAACAGCAAACAATTTCCAACTGTACTGTGCACTCACTTTTCTTTTACTTCAGAAGCCTCTCCCTCCTTATCTTTATCCTCATCTGATTTCTCACCCTTAAGCAAAGGCTGGGAGATGATATCATCAGTAAAAGAACTGAAATAGGATTTAATGAACTGTGGCGAGGGCATCAGAGGCTCACGATTCTGAAACACAAATACACAAACACAAATGTCAGTTCATTAGATTGTAAAATCAGATGGCAACATCCTAATTCTTACTTGGGGCTTGGCTCAGACACCAAATATTTCACCTGAAGCATGAGAAGTAACACCTTGAATGCAAAATCCTTTGTACAGCCATAAAAAGTTTTTACAAAAGATAATTATAATTCAATCTTTCCTGCAAGTGAAGTCTGAATACACTCCACTCCATTTCTCTATTAAGTTCAGCTGTAATACCCCTGACAGAAAGAATATCCATTTTATGATGCTACCACTGTCATACTAAAAGAAGGATTTATTTTTTGTTACCTCAGCGTCACACTATTATGTAAGTTTCTACAGAAAAGAAATTCAGCATCTCAAAGCCAATGAGCATTTCAGTAGGTAAACCACAGTCACAAATAACAAGCTAGCTTAATTTAACACGTGTCCCAACCTAAGGCCACTTAAAATGACTCTTCCTGGCTACTTCTATACTTCCACAATTCTTGCTGCTACAGTTTCTAAAAACTTATGCAAAGAAATCTGAGTGTCCAAATAGAAAAGTACAAGTGTAAGCACCCACTTACATAAATGGATCAGAAGAAAAGTGACTGTTACAAATAATTTGTGAGAGATTAAATTATATTTCTCAAGACAGAATCAGGAAGTCTGATCCTGGATAAAAGCATGAGATTTTGCTCTGCACCATTTTTTTTCCAGCCATGTTTTTTGGCTTAAAAACAAACAAAAAACCCACCAAAACCAACAATATTATTTAGCTACTTTCTAAAACCCAGAAATTCAACTGCTGACCTAATCCTTCCTGCATGAAATTTTTATTGACAAAGCCAAGAATAACCTAGGAGTAAAACCCCCCTCTATTATCATCCTTCTCATTCTAAGCTAGTCATTACATAAAGTTTTTTACCCATTTTCATTTATTGTTCATAAACTTTTCTATCTCAACACCTGATGTACAATTGAATATTTGACTGCTGTTGTTCTAACATCCATTATCTTCCAAGTCCAGAAAATCCCAAGTAAGGCAGCATATCAGCTCAGGATTATCTCTTGAATACCAACACAATTTTGATTATTATAAGAAAACAACCTGACTGTTAGAAATAGGCCCTTCCTCTCTACAAAGGTTTCAAATTGCTTGATCAGATCCCAAAATAAAACAATGATAATATACTAGTCTTGTGAAGACACTGACAAACTTGCAACAGTTACCAGGATATCAACAAACTATGTTTCAACAGTCAAGTGAAATTAGCATTTGTCAGCAGCATCATAAGCCTTACCTTGTATTTCTCTTTGGCTTTTTCTTTTCCAAGGAGTTTGAGAACTTTATCAGCTAATAACATACTCTGCTGGTTTTGGAAGGCTTCTAAAATGCAGACTGCAGTGACATCTAGGAAATAACATAAAAATTGAGATTATCAACCAATTCTGATAATTACTAAGCACTAAAATGTGTCACTAGTACTCAGAGTACTAGTTGTACTAGAGTACTGTGTACTAGAGTACAGAGTTACTCTCAAACTAACACATGTCCTGTAATAACAGCAAATGAGGGAAATTAATATATTTTATTTATTTTTTTAAATCTTTATGACTTCACATGTAGACAAATAGTAAAAATTCATACGTCTAGCAGGGGCTTCCAATATTTTGAAATGTCAAGAATAGTAATTAAGTTAATAATATGTGCATATTAAAAGAACCAAAATGGTTTGTCTTCTGGAATTGGTCGTAATTCTCTACATAAATTTCTGCTTTTAAACCTCACTTTTTGTTCAGTCATATCTCACTCCTTTCTCAGCTATTAAGAAATCTTCCCATATTATATTTCCATCTTTTTCTGCCTACCTCTGTGCCTTGGGAAAGAAGCAGCTTTAAAAGATGTATCTTGCTAGCAAATTTGAAGTGCTAACTCATATCACTTTCATTCATACAGAGCCTTTGAAAATGTTAACCCATCGCTGCCTGAATAATGCTCTGCAGTGTTAAATGCACTCTTAAGGTACATTATTCTCATTTCCTCTAATTAATGCAATGCTAGTGTTGATACTTTCTATTTATTTTCTAGTTAAACTGCTGTTCCATTAATGGAAATACATGAAGAACAAAATCAACAAAAAAGGTTTATCAGAGGCCTCAGATATAATTCCCACAAAGTCATTATGTAAGGTTATTAAGTGAAGATGAGCAGAGTTTGGACTTGAAATTCAAACTCTGTCTTTGAATAAACTTGAAAAGCAAGTGTCATACATTGGAGTTTTTCTCTAACTTCTGTAATACTACACTGCTATGCATCACAACTCTCTGTAACTTTGGTATGGTCAACAAATGCAAAAGCCCCTGGAAAAACACAGCACAATCATGGCGTATGCAGTAATACCATACTCTGCCACTTTAAGTGCCTGGCAGAGATGCTCTGCCCAATACAGGCAGCTGTAAACCAGCGCCCAGGCTTGAGTGAGGCATCAACACCTTCCCAGACTACACCGCCATGGATCAGTGTAGAGGGATTTTTACTGGTGGTGGCAGATTGTTTTGTTTCTGCTTCCTTCCATTACACAAACATACCCTATTTTCAAAGATCATATTGTCCACATATGGTTGGCAGATTAAAAAAAAAAATATTTAATAGATGCATAGCAAATTGCAAGCTAAAAATCAAGCACTGAATACAATTACTACAAACACTGCTGCTTTTAACAGAGTAAGAGAGTCATACTATCAGAACTGCAGCTCGTTCTTAGGGCTTTTATCACCTGTCAGTTTATTCCAACTCTGTAAGGGTATTGATGTTATTACAGTACTCCTGTAGTACAGCTATTCCAGAGCAAGCAGTTAGTCCATTTTCTACAGTCCATGAGTGACTGCAAACAACTAGACTGAATGACCTCAACAGTCTTTCCCCAGTCATGATGGTCTTACAAGACAGAGGCATTGTGCCAACAGATATATAAAAACAAATTCACCCTCTATTATCAGCAAATCTAATTCTTAGCTGTTACACACAGTGAAAATAATTTCATTTCTTTATCAGTGAGATTTGCAAGTTACCAGAACGCTACCCTATTTTCTGTCCTTTGATAATGAGCATTGGCTTAGCTGAAAATTCATTTGCCTTTTAATCCTGCATCAGGAGAACAGCATTGCAAGAGTTTAACAGCAGATTTTGCCAAATACACATCATTAACATAAAAAAAAAGGATTTTTAATCTAATCTGTTTCAACCTGCCTCTTCTATACCACAAAAAAAAAAAAAAAAAAAAAAAACGCCCCTCTAAAACTGTTTAGCCTTTTGCACCTGCTATCTGCATTTAAATGGCTGTAACACTTCTCTCTGGCTAAGCACCTTCATCGCTGGTAACACCTTGCTTTTGGAACTTTCTCTCTAAAAGGAAGAAACTTTGTTACTAGCAGAATTAGAATGATTGTTGCCTGTATTATCTACCCAACACATTGTATGAATTCTGTTTCAATAGGTAGGGAGCTTTCTGGACAGAGAATACCCGAAGTGGCTACAGTAAGATCTATTTTGCAGCAGCTATTTCAGATCTAAACTTGAAAAACAATAAAATGTTTCTTCTCAAAAAAAAAAAGAGAAGAAAATGTATTTGTTGTAACAATAAATGGCATTTAAAAATATTTAGGGGTTACTGCAGTTACAAGTTAAAAAATAATAATAATTATGTAAGTTTAATCATCTCCAAAGTGCCTGAGCACTATTAAGTACACGTATCAAGAAACACTCACCTTCTAAACATTCCTTCTTATTGTCTAGCTTCTCATGAGCCTTTGCACGTCTGAAGAGAGCTTTCACATATTTAGGATTAAGCTCCACAGCCTTAGTACAATCTTGTGCCACTTCTGTCCATTTTTGCTGTGGGCAGAAAAACACGATGAAAGAAGCCCTACTCAGCTGCATGATATAAGCTTTCTGCTACCAACTCGAGGGTCATGCCCACCTAACGGTAGCTGCAGTTCCCAGGGCTCTGGTTCTACCTGCTTGCTTCTATTTCTGCAAGTTTCTCAGTAAGAAACTGTCAGGAGCCACTGGAAGCCACCTGCACCAGAAGAGCCACAAAACAAGAAAAGGAATTCTTACAGAAAAATGAAACCAGACAGTTTTTGTACAAAGCATATGGGAGAAGATAACGATTT
This sequence comes from Perdix hodgsoniae, assembly GCA_035772895.1. Taxonomy (NCBI): domain Eukaryota; kingdom Metazoa; phylum Chordata; class Aves; order Galliformes; family Phasianidae; genus Perdix; species Perdix hodgsoniae. The sequence goes on from JAPSGF010000016.1 coordinate 6,340,608, forward strand.
GATGCAGACACTTGCAGGAAGTAACATTGGAACTGAAAGACTGGTATACAAACAACAGAAGAAAAAGGGTGAAAACACAGTGAAAATCAACGAACAAGTTTAACAAATTGGTAAAACTGATAGTTTTTGGGGTGTCTTTTCCACTCCATTTTTTTGTTTGTTCGTTAGTTTTTTATTTGATATTGCAATTCACTAGACTCCTTCATATGAAGGAGTAGAACTGGCTATGACTATTAAAAACTAAAAATGCACTTATCTTCTGTGAGGTTATGAATGCCCCCTCCCTGGAAGCACTAGGCTGGGTGGGACTTTGAGCAACCCACTCTAGAGGGAGGTGTCCCTGCCTATAGCAGAGGGTTGGAACTACGTGATCTTAAAGGCCCCTTCCAAACGATTCTATGATTCAAAATTAACGATCAAAAGAGGTTTTTCTAATAACTGAAAAAGAACCAAAAGAATGCACTTTTTAGTCAGTCATTAATTATGGTGTGGTACTTCACTATACAAGAACAACTTTATCCATCCTCTACCACAGAATCAATGAATCCTTAAGATTTGGAAGGGACCTTTGGGGGCCATCTAGTCCAGCTCCCCTGCAATGAACAGGGACAGCTACATCAGGTTGTTCAGGGCCTGATCCAGCCTCACCTTGAAAGTCTCCAGGGATGGGGCATCCACCACAACACTAGGCAACTTGTTTCAGTGCCTCATCACCCCCACTGTAAAAGATTTTTCCCTTTTATCTGACCTAAATCTAGCCTCCCCGGGCTTGAAGCCATTTCCCCTTGTTCTATTGCCACACATCCTGCTAAAAAGTCTGTTCAAGCCTTTATTTCTTAAATCATTCAGTCTCTAACTTGATACTCCAGATACATAAAGCCAGTTTTTCCATTCCTTTATACAGCTTACCAATTTGACCTTAGAAGCAAATCTACTGATATCATAATGAAAAAACATGCCAGTTGATTTCTAAAAACTAATATCACATATGCACAGCTATCAAGTAATTACTTCCATGTGTGCAAAATTTAGAGCTTGGGCTTTAATAGATGCTCTACCATATTTCATTTTTGAAGTGGCGTCCTCTGAAATACTAGGCCTTTCACTCAACAGTTAAAGCAACGGTCTTGTAAAGAGAAACGAAACTAACAAGTAAACAAGGAAGTTATTCCAGAGGATAAGAAACTAAAACTGTCTTATAAGAGAGGGGTACTTAAGAATCACCTAAGACAGACTCTACTTAACAAAACATTATTTTAGTTGTATGTGGAAAAGCATGACAAACAAGAGAAAAACAGCAGCAAGCAATGTTTTCTTGCTGTGAACGCAGCCCATATCACCACCTGGGACCTTCCAGTGGGCAAAAGTGACAGTATACGTAATTTACAATTCAACTTTTTGGAAAAAACATATAATTCTCTACTTTCTTACCAGCTGTTCATAGGCAGCAGCTCTATTTTGGTAGAAGGTAGAAAGATCAAGATTTCTCTCAGGAGGGCACAGGCTGATAGCCTCAGTATAACACTGAATGGCTTGCTCATATCTTCCAGCTTTAAAATATTTGTTTCCTTTGTTCTTGGCTGCTTGGGCTCTATCAAGAGGGCTCTGAAAAAAAGAGAAGGAAAAACAAAGTGATTGGTCAATTTGAGTAAGAAAAGCTTTGCTCCTCACAAGCAACGTACTTAAGGGCTCATCTTCAAGTACAGAATGGAGGTCAGTGTTAAATTATAGCCTGGACTTCTGAAAACCTCCCTTCCATTTCATTGGAGAAAAAAAAAAACAAAAAAGAACAATTTCAGGTGCAACCATATGAAATAGCAGACAAGCTTCTAGAAGATTCACTACAATGGTATTTAATAATGCAATGACTTCTCTTTGGAAAGCTAGACAGGTTTTAATCTACTGGTGATCAGAAGACCAATGAGATTTCTTGTTGAAATTGAGAGATACTTCCAAAGACAAGTGTGTGAAGACCAGAAAGCTCTCAAAGCAATTCAAATAGGAAACGTTTGCTGCTGTAATACATACAGCCTGTGAGATCAGAGTTGACTCAGTAGAACACGAACTAAGAAAAACACTTTCTGGAAAAACTCAACTGCTTTGTTTCCCTTCCAGTGGACTAATTAACTTCACAGCCTTACACAACCTGCTCATCCATCCACTAATAGAAAGTGCTGAACCATCATGGTTCTGTCATTCTTAGCAGATGATGGAAAACTCTGCGCTACCCAGCCTGTGACTTTGCTAAATGAATCTCTTAGATGTGTCCTGCCTGTTGATCACCTGCATTTGTGAGGAAACAAGCACTGCTACCTGTGCATGTAACCCCCAGACTTACAGACCAGTTATCATAAACACAGCTCACAATGAACGAGATGTAAAAAGGGCTTTCATTAAATGGTTATGACTCATATTCAGGACATACAGAGCTGCAAAAGATCCCAATGCTTACCTAGACTTCCCTTCCCCAGCCTACCTTCTGCAATAAACAGATCAGAACAGGCTGGCCTACCAGACTGAAACAAACAGAGGTTTGAGCATACATGCCATTTGATCAACCCCTCTGAGGAGGGAAAGTGTACAAAACCAGGGATGGTAATGCCTTAAATAACAGCTGCAGGACTCACTTGTTCTCACTTGCTGAATCATACATGCTGAAAAGAACATCTAGGGCCTGCTGACAACCATAAATGTCATACTTCTTTGACCATACTTGTCTCTCATCGTGCCCCTCATTCACTGCACTGCCAGCATCACCAACTATATCCAGACTGCTGTCAGACACTTCAAAACATCTTTTCATCAATCCATTTCCCTTGATGTCTGCTTGTTTCAAGCCAGTCTGACCATTTTCAGCATCTAAATGATTTTTAAAACTGGAAACTTGGGGGGAAGGCTAGAAATTGCAGTACAGACCTCTTCTAAAGCCTGTTTTCCAACCACGGCATGAGAAACATCAGACAGCTTTAAGTTTCCACAAAAAAAACCATTTGTTCAGATATAACAAAAATATTCAACAGGCATTCTCCTGAGGAGAGACTTACCAGTGAAACCGTATAAGGAAGAGTATTTCTTAAATATCCCCACTGCCAACAAAGCTCTTCAATAATGCCTCACCAGTCACTAGGCTTACAGGAATGCCATCTGTGCCATCTCCACTGCTCACAGAACAAAATAATCTGCATCACTCTCTAAGTTTTTATTTTAGTGATTTAAATTCCAGTTGGTAAAAGATGATTAACTGCAATCCACTCATTGTTTTCAACTGTGTGGATACACAAACTAGAATTGGAGTGCAAATACTTCTACAGGAACCAAAAAACTGTATTTTTGATGAATTGTTACTTTAAAAATTAGACCTAAATCTGAAGGGAAAATTACATTTACTTCAAGTATATTCTAAGTATGGCTTTTTCCTACAACTCCTGCTTCTCATACAACTAATACATGAAACAAACAAATTAAAAATTTTTTTTCTTCTGTATTTCCACAGCAAACTACAATGGAAATATCCTTGTGAAATAACCTACACCATTCATTGCTGTTCCAAGTCACCCAGTATCTAACAGAAAAACATCCACAGCCACGTTGTAACATTCAGACCTGTGTTCCCTGTATCAAAACCTTCTTAAGACTGATAGATAAAATTGCTAACTAAGTTAGTACTCCGTGGTCACTGCCAAATCCCTTAGCCCAGGGATGTACCACCCCAACCTGCATCTCAGGCTGCCCGCTCTGCCTGCTCCACCCCACGCACTTTGACCACCCTGCGCTGTGCTGCCATTGCCAAGGGACACACCACAGATGAGGACAGCTGAATAATAGCCACGTGCAATGGCTGCTCCAGTGCTCTGACCTGTATCCGGCAGCAGGGAATCTATAGTTCTGGGGTGCTGGCTCCTGAAAATCATCACACTTTTAGAAAAGCTTAAGTGTATGCAACAGGGACTGGGAAATTGTAGAATATGGGCACAATGCCAAAGGGAAACTCTTCAAAATTAGTAGCTGTTACCAGACCAAGGCTTGATTAATAGCAGTAAAGCCAAAGAATATACAGTGAGCTACAAGGAAAAGACAATTCAGTGATCGCTCACCACCTCATGCATTACACGAGGCAAGTAATTTGGGGGTGGAGTGGCCCAAGTCAGAGAACAACATACTGCCATGTAATAAAGTCATTAATAATGCCCATGCAAGAAGGAAATGAACTTTTTTTTCTTGTACTGCCTGAAGAAGGAAGATTCCTAACTCATGAATGGTCACATCTCTGCAACCTTTGTCATATTATTCTACTATAGCTCTCTCTATGCTCACAATGTACCATTCCCAAATGGCTGCCATGTTACACACAGGGGCTGATGCAGCTCTGTATCATGAATAAATCTATGTGATAGGGATTTATATGAAAACAGGTTGTTTACCATCCCATACCCATGAAAAACAAATCCCGTACAAACCGTATACAGTGTGCAATAAAAATAAGAAAAATGGCACATTTATGTCTCAAAGCCCCAGGGCTTATAAAACACAAGGCTTCCTTCTGCTCCCAACTTCACAAGAAGGAAATTTTATTTCATTCTCACCAGTGGCACTTTACCCCATCAAAGGACAGAAGATATACTTTCAGGGCATTAACACTATTATATCAGCAAGGAGATACCAGGTTGACACTCACATTGCAGACACAGAATGTAGGACTTCCCTGGATGCTCTCACTGCAGAACCAGAGGACAGCAACCACAGATGCCAACATAAAGGCAGCAATTACAGTGACTTTTGCTAACACATCTCCTCTAGAGTACAATTTTTCTTACTATTAATTGATTTTTTTTTTTTTTTTAAGATTTGGACTGGGTTATCATATAGATGTTCGACACAGCCACACCAAAACAAAGTATGGGTTCTCCATTACAGCCAAAAGCTGGGTGATTTTTTGACATGTGTCATGGTTTACACTGCTGTTTAATACACACTCCTGACACCCACCATTTGCATGTCTCTATCATAGTTCTGTTACAAAATATTCAATAAAGTGAGCAAAATTTAACTCGGTAAAAATATATGCTTTTTTTTCATATCTTGATAATGTTTCAGAATTTGGATGCAACTCAGAAGTTACTTGAAAAAAAAAAAACAACAACTCAACCATATCTCTGTATTTAGGACTGCTTTCAGCAACTGTTCACTGCAAGTCTTAAAACCTAGACTTCAAGCCAGAGGACACTCATATATTTGAGAAGCGATCAGTTATCTAGCTAACCAAATAAGCAGACCCCTAGTTTTCTAAAGCCCAGGCAGCATGGGCCAACGTCTGTTAACTATTACTCTGGCCTCAGCAAATGTGCTCTCCTCACAAACTGTTCAGAAACTGCCATGCAAACAGCAGCCACTTCACGGCAAAAGGCAGGCAGCTGCATGAAGAAAGCACAGCAACCTCCAGCAATGCTGATACAAATGAATTACAAGTTCACTTGGGTTTGAGGGACGCTGCTTTTTAAAGTGGGACGAGAAATGTGTTGCCAGCCAATGATGGCAGGAGTTTACAAAAGAAACACCAGTGGCGTGTTTCAGTATTTTCTTTTGGCTGAAAAGGATTTGTATGAGCCCCCTGCTAACAGACAACATGGAGAAGCAGGACTAATACTCCAGCCATCCATCTAAATTCATCAGCTTCCAAGGAAACTGTGATATACACCCCTTTCTTCCTCTCCAAGCAAGAGGGCCCTCTTGATACAATCAGGCACCAAAAAAGTATTATTTCCACTACTACTCAATATCCATTTTTCCTCCCTTTTTTTTTTTTTGACTAACGTTCACTTCAAGTCTTATCTCAGAACCACACTGAAAGGTTTTAACTGAGCATAAATGGTTTTAAAACTCTCCTTAACAGTAAAAACAAAAGGAGAATAAATATTCCATAAATATAAGCAACAAATTCAGAGCTCCAACTAGTCCGTATTACAAACAAACAAACTTACAGCACAAGTGGTCAATGCTCTTCATCTGTCACCTTCCTTTTAAATGAGCGTCATCCTTGCCTACCATGCATAAGAGAGCTGCCTGAGCTGCCAGAAGTCCAGCAATTGTTCCACCGCTATTACACACGCATTTAGGTTTTCTACACCTGTCTCCTACAGCTGTCATGAAACACAGAACTCACGGTAGGTTGATAAGATCTATTATACAACAGGTGGACAATACAATGGACAAGACTTCTTACACTTTTTGCTTAGATTAATTCAAAATAAGTACCAACACAAATACATCTAGACGAAGGCTGATAATTCTTTTATTAAGTGATTTAACATTTCAGCACTGAGGCAGGTAACATTCAGCAAATGCTATTAAAATAGATCTTGGAAAGAAGCCATACTTGCTGGCTGTTGATCCTGATATGTGGCATCACACAAGCCAACAAGCTTGGTCACGTTCACCCAGCACTGCACTCCAGTAAGCATAACCAGCTCAGAGGAAAACACTGAGCAAAAATGTGCACGACAGCCAAGTCCAGCTGTGGACTGAAGCAGCTTTGTCTGTGCAAGATATTGCCACAGAACAGACAGAACTGCTCAAGAATCTCTGCTCAATACTTCCTGACTTATCAAGCAAAGGGTTAGCCTCCAAACTTGATGAAATAGTGAATAGATGAGATATGGTCTATCACGGATTTGTTAAAGAAAATGATTTCAACTTAAGTGGAAAAAGATACTGAAGCATCCAACACATTACCCATTGACTCCTCTCACTCCTCTCATACAAGGAGGACAAACTTGTTAAGAAGTTACCACAGAGTAAGTACAGAACACCATTCGAATGAGTATGAACCAATGCAATAACGCGTATTTCTTCTCCAACAATTTTAAGCTATGCCAATAATCCCCACAAAGTGGAGCATCTAAAAAGCAATTACTGTCACTGACTTCGATAACAAACAGATGCAATATGGTTTACTGACCTTTATCAGAGCATCCATAGATACATTTTTATCATCAATGCTTAACTGGTATAAGAATACCAGCTCACTGTACTGTTGAGGAGCTAAGCTTATAAAAGAAGCAATGTCAGGACTCTTGGAGCTTTTCCCAATATAGCACCTGTGCTAAGGGCTTCTGCCAACACGACGCCAGTCACAGTCGGCCGCTACATCTATGCCAGGAGGCTCCTGTAGCACAGACACAACCTGGAGAAAAATGTGAGGCTTCTGCAGCAGGTAAAACAAAAGCTTCAACTGCATGCAAAATAGTAATAAGTGCAAATAAAGAACAAAGAAGACTTAGATACTTTTAAAGAACAGAAAAAAAGAAATCGCAGTTGTGTCTTCAGAAACAACAAATGGAGCAACAGATGCATGCAGAAGCTGATCTAAATAAATTCTCAGGGAAAAAACAATACTCTAAGTCCTAAGTTGCATACACAAGTAAAAGAACAGCCACCAGACAAACAGGTACTCACATCTGTTGGTAGCCCATCCATTACTGACCAATACCTTTTCTAAAGGACTTTCCACTTGTGTTTAAGCTGCGAAATGAATTGCTGATGCTTAATCACCATACAGATCTGTATTCAAAATCTGACTGATCGGAAAAAAAATATCCCAGCTTATTAGAAAGGTAGAACAACACAATGCAGCACAGGTAGTTCATAAGTAAAGCATCTGCAAAGATCCTGAAACAAGGGTCCTACCAATAGTATCTATAACTAATAAAACACGTGTGGAAACATGACATCTACATGACATCATATCTTTGGACATAATGAACGGGAAGGCAACCCCTTCCACCACACAGAGGAAAGCAGCTGCCACATGAATTGTTCTGCAGCAACCATATTTAGACTATCGAGTCCACTGTCATCTATAATCAGGCAAATCTTCTTCTGCTTTCCTAAGTAATGTTCATCATTTCGTTGACACTCATCAAGTAACTCTGGGTCACATCATTCAACCATATACTTACTGTTAGATGCACAGAGTCCAACAGTAAGTTACTTTGGGGAGCAATTTGAAAGAGGCAGACACGCAGTGTTTCAAACCAAAATAAGCTGTTTACATAAAGGATACTTCTTGTTTCACATTCAGCAACAGAATGACTCCAAACTACCTGACAGTATACACTGGAATCCAGAAATACAATCAAGTAATGGAGAGCTAACGTACACTAACAGAAAAGTCACTGCTACTGAAGAAAGTGCACAGGTAGCCTGAAAACTGGAGCTCACCTGTAATAAACACACTGTCATAGAAGAGCCAGATGCTGTTTGCAGCCTGCTACAACAAAGTAGTCCTCTGCACATCGTGGCTCTGAACAAATCATCATATCCAAGTGACTGCCTCCAGGTCCAGCAAAGGTTTTATAGCTCACTGCAGTTCTATCATGGCCTATCTGCAAAGCTGTCACCTTCTCCACCACTTCTTCGTGTTCCAGTCACTGCCTGTCCATCACTTGCAGAACATTAACCTTTATCACTCTAGTGTTAAGGGTTAAAAATTACCTTTCTATGGAGGTCCTAAACAGATTTCTCACTGACACACAGACCAGCACAGACTATCTAGGCCGTTTACAAGAATGAGAGGGGAAAAAAAAAAAAAAAAAAAAAAAAGACATAGGAATACCTTAATGGGATTTACTTAACAATGGCAGTATGGCTCTAAGCTAGCTCCAGTCAGCCGAGTTTAAAGCTAGCTGCTGTAGAACTTCAACACGACTAAAATAAGAGCACTGATCACTCTCCCACTCGAGCAGGCTGCCAAATCTAACACTGCAGGCGTGCTTAGCAGTTGCGGCTTCCCCCCAGCAACGACGAGTGTCACAGCACCCCTGTGACTGCGGAGATGCAGGAAGCACGCGGCAGAACCGTCTTCCGCAGACAGGTACACAAGGGGAGCCGCGCATCTGACTCGGACTTCGGTTCTGAAGTCGCCCTTCAACTGTTGGGGAGTTCTACCCGTCAGCCCTCAGCAAAGTCACTGGTGGCGGGATAAACGCAAGTTTCCACAGCATTCCTACGAAAGCCGAGCGCGGCCCGGCCGTCAGGCACGACGCCCGTCCCCTCCCCCCACCCCCGACGGCCGTGCCGGGGGAGTGGCCGCGCCAACGGCCGCGGCACGCGCTCACCATCTCCTCGTGGCCGGGCCCATCGGGCTGCGCGCCGCCGCCATAGGGGCCGGGACTGGCCCGCCCTTCGGGGGTCTTTCGCTCGCTCGCGCCCTTCCCGCCTCGGCGGGCCGCTCGCCGCCCCCACAGGTAGACGGCGCCGGCGCCCAGCAGGATGGGCGCCCCCAGCACCAACGCCAGCTGCCAGCGGGACAGACCCGTGCCGGAGCCGCCGCCGCCGCCCGGCGCCTCCACGGGCTTCGAGGCGGCCATGACTCGCTCACACCGCCGCCTGCGGGAGGGGAGGGACGGGGTCACCGGACACGCGGGGAGGCCGGGAGAGCGTGGGGCGGGAGGGCGCTTCCGGTCGATCCGGCCCGCAGCGCCGCCTGTCGGCTTGGAGGACCCCAGATGCTGGGCAGCGCGGTCGTAGAACCGCAGAGCCGTAGAATGGTGTGGGTTGGAAGGGACCTTGAAGATGATCTAGGTTCCAACCCCCTGCTATAGGCAGGGACACCTCACTCTAGACCAGGTAACCGCGACCGTGTAACCGCTTCTTTTTAAAGTTACTGATTGAATCTGTCGTGGAAATCATTAAATATGCAATACCGGAACTGTGTATGTGTTGTGTATCCATGTGTCTGTGTCAACTCAGCACGCTTATCGATAGGAAGGGAAAACTGACGTTCCTATCTCCACTTACCTCTGCAGAACTCAGCTCATTATATGGGGAAGCTGCCCCTTGTCCCGTGTCATGCTTGGGTAGTGCTTGTCATTGCATGAGTAAAAATTTCCTAGTAGGTGAGAAGGAAAATGAATAGAAGTGAAGACATGGAATCATACAATCATAGAATCACAGAATTTCTCAGGTTGGAAAAGATCTTCAAGATCAACAAGTCCAACCACACCCTAACCATACTACCCTAACTCTAACAACCCACCACTAAATCATGTCCCTCAGCACCACATCCAAATGGTTTTTAAACACATCCAGGAATGGTGACTCAACCACCTCCCTGGGGAGCCTATTACAGTGCTTAACAATCCTCTCCGTAAATAAGTTTTTCCTGATATCCAAACTAAACCTCCGCTGGTGCAGCTTGAGGCCATTTCCCCTCATCCTGTCACCTGTCACCAGTGAGAAGAGACCAGCCCTGCTCTTGCTGCAATCACCTTTCAGGTATTTGAAGAGAGCAATAAGCACATGTAGCACTATGAAGGAAGAAAAAAGTGCTGAAAACAAAAACAATGGCATGGTTGCGAGGCAAGCACCTCAGAAGCTCTGTTAATGTTTTTCAAAGTGAGTTTGGGTTTGCCCTGAGTGCTGATGACATGAGCACCAGGACATCCTGGCCTCCTATTTGCTACAGGGGTTTTTTTTCAGCTGCAGCAGTGGCTCCTTTTTTATTTCCCATTCTTCCCATCTCTCATGGAGCCCTGGCAATTTGCCTGGTGTGATCTGCTGTCCTGCTGGACGCTCAGTATGTTTTGGTGCCTCGTAATAAACAGTTCTTTCCATGTGTGAATTACCACAATTTGCCTAAGTGTATTTTGCCAAAACTGTGGGATCATCTCATTTTCCCATCACCTATTTCATCACAGCAGAAGCACTTCCCAATTTGAGTGACTGAATAGAAAAACTTTACGCCATACAGTACAAGTGACATATCTACAGGCTGATAGTTTCCTACTAGGATGGTCTGAATTTCTGCCACACGTTGTCTTTTATGACCCAGGGTAGTCCTTTGCATATACCTTTCCTGTGCAGGTATTGCTAGCCTCAGGCTGTGCAGACAAATTTAGGCTCTCAGAATATGGTCTGGAGTACTCTACTCTAGGACAATCAGCCTACATGTTCTTTTTTACACAGGTGTATTTTTACTGTGCTATTTTGTAGGTATTTTTGTCACCCCTGTCCCATCACACTTTCACCAAGAACACATCCTGCTGCAGGTTTGCTTGTGACTCTAAGCTCTGATGTGCAACATCCAAGGATATTCTGTGTGTATACCCATGTGCTGCAGGTTTCTGTGCTACACATGGTTTCATTGCTCCAGACAAAGCAAAACTCACAGAGGTATCTATTACCAATCAGTTCCTTCACCTGTATTATTCAGAATGAAGAGTCCTACATCTGAGTTATGGTACGGGGAGAGCTTAAGCCTCACATCTACAACCACTTGAATGAAACTAGAGTTTTGCTACTACATCCATATACTGCTAAATAGATTAGAGACAAAGGGCAAGGTTTAATGCTGTATCACTGATTGCACATAGTGCTAAACTCCTAGTAAGCATTTCGGTATACTTCTGGACAGTGCTGAGTAATATCTACAAGACAATACCAAGGCATCAGGAGAACGCTTGGCTATCTAGCACACACTAATGCTTCCTATAGGAAGTTAGATTTATGTATTTTCTCCTATGCAGTTCTCCATAGTTAACCCAAGAGGCTCCACATCTTCTAAACACTCCTTCATTTTCTTCATCTGTGTTCCAAGGCATGTAACGCTGTAACATACTTCAGTTTCATGTTTTACAAGCAACATTTTAATGTGTTACAACAGTTTTCAGGTTACATCGGCTATTTTGAAATTTAAAATAAAAGCCACAAATATTATAACAAGATACTGACAACACAAAAATGTAGTGTAGAATGAATGAGTCCAGTCTAGCCACTTGGTCTCAGGAGAGAGGAACAGTCCCCTGCTCTGTACTGTTTTACAGTGTAGACACAGTCAATAGAGCCTACACCCAGTGCTTGGTTAGGAGGTTTGAGGTCAGACTCCTTCCTACTCTGTGTTCAATGTGCTGAAGCCAGGCCCACCATAAACCTGATAGAGCAGATGAAATCACTTTGGTGAAAAGCAGATGATGTACACTCATGCATCATGCCATGACCCAAAAATGAACAATTTTCTCAAGAGAGCCTTCATTCTGGAGAGACCACATTTCCTGGACACCAAAAGGAAGAACAGAGACAACAGAGATCAGCAGGGTGGGCAGAATGGAGAGGGCTATTTGTCCTGCCTTCCACAAAGTCAGTTAGGCCTCTGCAGGCAGATGTGCTAGTTTCTGACCACTGTCAATATGTCAATTCTGCTTCTCAAAATCACAAGCCTGCTTTGGGTTAGAGTACACGCCTCCCAGGCATGTTACTGTGGGCAATTCTCCATTGGCATTGACAGCTGATGCGCTCAACTGCAATGTATATGGAGTAGAGAACATATTTCCCTTCCTATCAGCTCCCTGCGGCACTGTCATGTTGAACATCTCTGCAATGGAAAGATTAAAAGAAACCTTGTTGAAAATAGATGAGAAAGGATTGATTTTATGTTTAGATAGTGCCTAGGGTTGCAGTGGGTTGGGCTGTGGGGGATGAAGTGCAGAAAGAGTGGCTGAAACTGCATCTTCTCTTCCTCTTGTTGACAGAACAGTGTGAGGCTATTGGCTTACTGGGAGCCTTCGATACTGCTTTTCCTCGTCTGGCTGGGAGACTGCTGCAAGTTTGGAGTATCTGTACATGGAATATGAAGAGGATGATGATATTTCCTTTGCAAGATGGATGAGCAGTTTCTGGGGCCACAGCTTGATTGATGAGAATGAGAAAGAGAGTAGAGGCCAAAAGAAACGTCAAACACGATCCCTTAGTGAAAGGAGAGCCTCCCTTCCGGTAAGAGCTGTGTGCGATTTTCTGTGTGCATGTGTGTGTGGCTTGTGTATAATCTTCAGTGCGGACATCCCAAAAGTTAACCCTAGAGATCCACTGGGATAAGAATGCCTCACTTACCTTGTCAACTAGGTTCAGTTCCTACTGACAGAAGTTGCTTCTCAAACTCAGCTCCCTGCAGAAGCCTCAGAGGCCTTTGGGATAGAGGAAGATGAGCAAACTTCAACAGGAGGAAAGATGGGACCAAAAATGGAAGAAGAAGGCTGCAATAACTGCTGGAGTCCTAGCTATGCATTATGATTTTCTGTCTGGTAAGCATGACCTGACAGAGATATAAACACTTCAGAAATCTGGCATACACAAACTTGTCTTCAATGAGTATGTTCTCACATGTAAAACATAAGCCTATATACATTCATTGGATTTTGACCTAATCCTACAACCACCCTTCTCAAGGAAGCTGTGTGCTTTACTCTCTGGGATTTAGCTGCTTGCTGGTGTAACTTTGAACTTAAGCTAGAGGATATGGTCCTCCTTGTTTAAATTATCTGAACCTGAAAATACATAACTAAGCTTATATATTATGAAGTGTGTTGTTAAGGGAGAAACAGCTTCTTTTTTCCTAAACCGTCAGAACAGTAGGGAAAGGGACAGGGTTCAAATGCTGAAGCAGTTTTTTAAGGTAGCTGACAACTAACTAATAATCAAAATGCAAAAAAAGCTGATATTCCCAGTCCTTAAAAGAAAAAAGTGTAGGTACCTCAAACCTGACACTTTTTTTTTTTTCCCATATGCATTAGTTGGCTTCCCAAAGTAATTATATTTACTTACAAATAATTTTTCAGTTACATCCCTAAATCATAATGTCTGCAACAAAGCCAATACTACTATATTGTGGAAAAAAATAGTTACTCTTTCCAAAGTTTTTTTCTGACCTGTGCTATATCTCACCTTGGAAATCATCTTCCAGTGAATCTGCCATATTCTAAACGGTGGGATTTTTCCTTTACACAGAATCATAGAATAGAATGATGAATCATTAAGGCTGGAAAATGCCTCCATTTCAACCATCCATCTGCCCATCACCACCATGTCCACTCAACCACATCCCACAGTGCCACATATACAGATTTCTTGAACACGTCCAAGAAATTTTTTTTCTTTTCTCAAAAATTATGTTTAAGAGGAGCAAAACAGAACTAATCTACCTCCTTACTCTTTGAATATTAATTTTACAATATTTTAGTTTTCTTCTTCAGGGAATTACACATACACAATTTATTTATGCCTAATACAGACTGAAGCATCAGAATGTACTTTAATTTGCATTCCATTCAGCAAGTTGCTGAATGCAGCTTCATTGCATATTTGTGTGTGTATACATACATTTAATTTGAAGCATGATCTTAAATTCAGTTTGTTCAAAAGCTATTTCAATGCTTTTGATAATGATAATTGTATCCCTGAATCAGCACTAGAACTTTAATGAAGTTAGCTTAGAGAGAAAAGGCTGTGACTTTTTGTATGATTGTTCAATCAGTTACAGTTACCCTGTACACTTAATTATGTCTGGCCTTCATGTTAGTGCTCCACAAATTTTTTCTTGGCTCAGCTATATTATATAACACATAGAGATCTCAATCTCAGTGCCAGAAATTGACCGTGGAAATGAAGGAAGATGACTTGTTTGGATTTCTTATAACAAATTCTGATAATTTTTTATAATGAACTATTTTAATAGAAATTTCTGATCAGTTGATAGTGAAGATTACTAAAATACGTTGTGTTAAATCAAATCTAGAAATTTTTCAATTGATTGCACTAATAATTCCTTAGAAACATCTTCAGAAAGTGCATCTCCTTGCTCAGATCCACAACTTGCTCTTGCACCTAGACATGCTCTTTAGACCGTTGTTACAAAGAGTAACTACTGTGAGAATCAAAACACTTACCAGTGCTAGTTAAATAACATCTTCCTTTTGTCAGAATAGTGCAATTAATCAAGAGGAATAACTGAGATCAGACCATGTCTCTTCTGTAAGTTAATAAATCCTCAGCCATGGAATAGGTTGGTTTTCTTTCAGTCTTTATAGTTTTTCCTACCACTGTTCTCACTTAATACACAAAGCTGAATTCTGCGGCATCCTGTCATTTAGGAGCCTCTGAAAATATGAACAAAGCTTTGTAAAAAAACTCCTCTGTGATTTGCTTCACAGAAACTAACAATAATTTTTATTTCTTTTTTCCCAGGATTGTATAATACCTTATAATACAAACATTACTGAGATATGGTTCACAAAATGCTTTTTGTTGTGATCATTCCCATTTTGCAGAGGAACGCAAAGTTATATTCATCCCTCACTGGGTCACTGGCAGAGCATGTAACTGGCCTCAGGAATCCTCATGCCAAAACAGGATAAAACAAGAATTCTCCATTAAAACACATACCTCCACTCCCCTGAAAAGCATCAGGTTCAGATAAGTCACCACAGGCCTGCAGTGAATGTGGAAACAGCCTGGGGAGAACTAAGTCATCTGCTTTCAACTGCTTTAATTAACTTGCTGCACACTGCAAATTTTAGACACAGTAGCCAATTCTTTTTCTGAAGCTGATGACTTTGCCTGATGCATTCTAGTTATCCTCCATCGTTTCAGCTCAGGACTGTTTCCTACTTCCCAGGCCTTTTGCTGTGGGGAAAACATTGCATGCAGAGGAGAACTGGTTAGAGTTTTACAACCCTATATATGGAAGCACTTTGAAGTAGACATTGCTGTTCATGACAGAAAAGCAGATAAGAAACAGCCAAGGCTGAGAGCAGAACTTCTGACTACAGTTGAAGGTAATGACAATTATTCTAAACTAAAATCAGACTAAACATCTATTGCAATATCATTACTACAGATCAGTATAAGCCTAGGATGAAACATTTTTAAGGAATTCATGCTTGGCTACAAGCTTCTTGGGAGGAAAGAATGCTCTGGGACAGAATCAGAATGTCAGATTTTCCAAAATATTCCTAGAGAACTGGTGTCATTATGTAAACTTGAGCGAACAACGAATGTAATACTGACACTCTCAAGATTACTTGTCTCACTGACAGCTGTGTGAGTCCTCAGATCAAGGCCAAAAGATGGAAGAAATTATCTTGTCTCCAACAGAAACTGAGAAATAGAATAGGCAAATAATACCGGCACCAAGTTCTTGAGTGCTTTTTCTGTGTTAGCAAACAATCTGCTGCCTATTATGTAAACAGACACTAAGCATGACTGGGATTACACAAAGGCTCATACAGAAAATGGAAGTACTAAAGGGAGTGAGAAAAAAACACGGAGAGGTAGCAAAAATTCCCTATTTTGATATCAAAGAACAGGTATCATTCTTACTTCCCATGCCTTTTTCCTTGTTTCACTTCCTCTCCACTTCTCCAGTTGAAGAACTAATCAAGGGCAGATCCTAGAAGCCAGAGATGATGGAAGCTTGCTAAAGAGGCACCACATGTAAACACGAGGCAGCTTCTGGGGCAAGGATGGGAGCAGACGTTGAAGTAGCACTCAGAGGCTTTTGGAAAGGGAAGGCAGCAGTAGTGGGTGGACAAGAAAGCATGAATACAGTGAGAATCTCTGTTTCCAGCAGCTGCTGAGACATCAGGAAGAGAAGCATAAATTAAAGATATCTCAGGCCTGTTCTTATTTACAGTGGTACCACGCAATCCATTTGGCACCAAATCTATGTATTAAACACGTGTGTTAAATCTAAGAAAGCCACATGGATCTTATGTAAACTCATTGCCAGAATTTATCTTAAATAAAAGAAGACTGCTGTTTTGTACTAGTAATGAGCCATGAAATGTTCATTCTTAGCAGTTGTATTAAGGCCTTTGTTCTCTGTCAGGTTGTGTTCATAAGACAGTAACGTGCAAATGTGCACGTACACTGTGAGAGGAAGCATGGCCACTGTAATGTGATTACACGATCATAGAATCATAGAATGGTTTGGGTTGGAAGTGACCTGTAAGGTCATCTAGTTCCAACCCCCTGCTAAAGGCCCACTAGACCAGGTTGCTCAAAGCTCCATCCAGCCTGGCCTTGAGTGCTTCCAGGGGGAGGCATTCTTAATCTCTCTGAGAAACCTGTTCCAGTGTCTCATCACCTTGACTGTAAAGAATTTCTTCCTCATACATAGCTTAAATCTGCCCTCTTCCAGTTTAAAACCATTTCCTCTAGTCATATGTGTAGCTGTACCCTAGGTTCACTGAGACAAATCTGCATTTCAGAGGAAGGCCTGTCCCTTTTCTGAACCATAGTGTCTGTGTTAGCATGTGAACTGCAGTCTTTTTGTTAAGAGCATCACTATAATTACATCTGTGAAGGAAAAACAAAAGCAACATCTTTGTAATATAAAATATTTACAGATATTACAAAACAAGATTGATGAATACCATCCTCTGCTTCATCTTTGCTCCTGTTTTTTCTTTCTTTCTTTCTTTCTTTTTTAAATCCTCTAAGAAAAAATATCTGTGATTTTTAGTGTGAAACAATGTATGTTTCCAGGAAACAATATACACTGATACCATTAAAATGACATAGAAGATGTTCAGCTTGTACAGCTTGACATGGCATGTGTAGTCCTGTCCCTCAAGCACGATCCAATTGCTTTGGTGCTTTTCCAAATAACAATATGATATGACCTTACAGAAATCACAGCAATATCGATTAGTGTTGTAACAGTATGCCTCAAAGTAAAAATAGCATAGCAGGAATAATTACCACTACTCTCAGCAGCTGTCTATAGTACTAGTTGCTAGAATTAGCTTATGCCTGGAAATGAAGTTGGACTTGCACCATGTGCGCTGAAGACCCTTTGATGTTAAGTATATCTAGAAAGTATAAGACTTACGTAAAAACAAAACAAAACCAAACAAAAGCCCACCACCAACAAGAAAAGAGTTTCAAATGTCTGTGAAAATGGGAAGTACAAATTAACAAACAGAGGGATATATAGTCCCTCAGTTATTGCCAACAGCTGCATACAGGAAGTCAGAATGAGGGAGGCAAATCTACCTACATGGAGCTGTGGTATTTTGCTGGAAGATGCAACAGAAGTAGGTTTACTGGTGATTTAGCACCTCTCATCAAGCCATTGTGAAAAGACTTTTCCAACCTTAATGATTCTATGATTCTATGATTCTATCTTTTCTCTATTAGGGATACGTCCCTTAGTACCCTGAAAATGCTCTCTTGTGAGGTCAGCATGAGTATGTCCAAGAAACCACTACAAAACCTGGAGCTGAACAGTAGAAAATCTTGTCTGCATTTAGGCCTGGCAGCAGATATAATAAGACTGGGCTAGGAATTGTCTCTGTCACACTCAAATGACCTCAAATCTCTAATAAGACCCAGAGGATCTGGGGGTCAAACTCAGTGTCTGGCTCATCTGGCCACAAAATGGCTAGGCCCCTGCTGTTTGAAAACCCTGCCTAGAACCCATTCCCTGAGGGGACGGATGGGTGTTTGGGATTATGAAGTGTCACAGTTCTTTTCAATGACAGTGTGCACACCTCACATTTCAAATGCTTATTTGGGTACTAAAACTTAGATACTCAAAAATGGGAATGAGTAAATTCTGCTGCTGCCCCAAGAAAGCAAGCTCTTTGACAGTGTGATTCTTCTGCACAAATAAGGAAAGCTACAGAAGTCTGGGCAAGGTTATTTGTTCTGCAGCACTGCTTGGAGATTACTGTGTAGTAGAGAATCTGTCCTGTGTGCTCTGCTTTAGTATTCAATACTCAGCAAAGACTTCTTTTTGCAGGCCAGGCTTTCCTCTCTCCATACAACACGACTTCATGCCTCTGCCAAAGGTTCATCTTCAGGTCATCTCAAGGGCTCCAAGGAATTTCAAGAAGACCAAGATGTCAAATACCACCGTCACAAGAAGGCAAGCAGAACACCTTCAGCAGACAGCTCAGGCCCAGAGACAAGATCAAACTCCATGCAGGAATTTGCAGAGTCCTTTGAGAAGCAATTGCATTTCAAGAGCAAACGCTCAGTTTCTTTGGTAGGTAACAACTAGCATCAACCTTAAGAAGACTTCAGAAATAAATACATAAAAAACCAATAAGATAAAATTAATAAATAAATCAGGCCAGCTTTATCTCTTATATAATCCTTGTGTCTTTGCTTGGGGAGGAGCAGAAATAAGCTTGAATTAGAATTTCTTGAATGATGTGATCCTTACTGCAGTTCAAGAAATGTAAAACTGCTAATGTCATTAGTATGAGCATTTTGGATGTAGTGTCACCACCTAGACTTGTTCCAAAGTGTGTAACTTCAAAATGAGACACTGCACTCCCTGTGGCAACATGACAATATAAAAACAGACGTGCTTCACTTTTGCTGTGATATCCAAGTCCCTTTCTCATTGCTGTTGACCTGGTTTAACCACATGCCATGTTATCTGTAAGACTGCCAGGCATGATGGTGTTTGGGGGATTTCTCTTTACTGCCTGGGACTTCAGTGTCAATGCATAACTGCAGCAGCAGCTATTGCTATATTTTCACTGTAAGGGCATGCAGCCAGGCTTTTCCTATTTCATTCTTCTCCCTGTCATTCTCTTCTGAGGCATGATTCTGCATGGTTTGCATTGAAGAAGGAGCCAATAATGACCTTTATCTATGACAAATTAGTGCATTTATTATAATGATACTATCTGTTGTATCACAGAGTGGAGGGAAGGGTATTGAACAGTAAATCCCTTTTAAGTATTGGAAGAACACTGTCAAATTCAGCCACCCCACAGAAAGGCTGTGCTTGAATAACTATGAATAATTATCACCAATAACAACAAATGGAAGTATCCTTTATTTTTTCAGTTTTTTGACACTGTCAGTTTCATATGGAGAAGTAACCTTCATCTCTCTGTGCAGACCTTCCATTTAGCAGTAAGAGAGGAAATAATAAAAATCTCTATTCAATAAATAGCATAATTACATGATCAGTCCCACAGTTACAGTCCTTGCATGCTCAGTCTTCTAGGAATACTAAGAGTTATGGTAATGACAACTCTGTTATTCAATTTTTAAGATTTTATGTGAATTCTGTAATCTTCTTTTTTCCTTTTAGGAACTACTCAGTATTTATTTCAGAATTTCTCATTGCCTCATTTGCCAGCCCTCACCAGCAACTGATTGTTTATTTATCATTTCTCAAAAGTGCCTAGTACTAGAAAGTCTGTGAGCATGTCAGTTATGTGATAAGTTTAGTGAATATTAATAATACACTAAGTTTGACTTTGGTTTCATTTTAAAAATGTCGATTCTGGAACCATTCTGTAATTTACAAGCCCAGCACACCTTACAAGCAAGGTGTGCTGGGCTATATTTTGATCTATCTTTCAACTAGGCCAAACTGTTAAAGCCCTGTAAGACATCAAGGACTTAAGAACCTTGAAGAACTGAGTGATAGCTATTAGAGATCTGAAAGGAAAGGGAGTGGGCTTAAATATGGAGCTCCAAAAAGAGTGTTGAAAAATGTTTTTTTGCATTTGGAACCCTACAGGTGTTGTTCAAATCACTCTTTATGTGACTATACAGAGTAAAAGAAATTAAAAGTGGAGAAAAGGTAATTTCACTTCATCTCCTTCCCTGCACATTGCTTTTCTCTAAATAAATGTTTCAGCACTTGTTTTCAGCATAGTCTTTATCATAGTCTTTTTATCAGTGAGCAACTTTCAGATTTTAAAAGATGGATCATGAGAAATAAGAAAAACAAGGAGTCTAAGCTGAAATTTCAGAGCCTCCTTTCTTTCCACTATGTTAAAGCTGATCTGGCTGATACTGGTAAATTTACTATATATTACTACTGAAATATCGTTATCAGATTTTGTTGATCATGTAAGAGTCACTTAATTCTCTTCTATTTTTCTCCTGCCTTTTAGCAACCAGAAGGCATGAAGGAGAGAAGAGAGAGACTGCATCTGAGAAAGAATAAGTCTCACAAGAAAATGGGAGAGAAGTCAGAGCCAGGGAAAGCACAGAAAGATGAACGCTCAGAAGCTATACCCGCAAAACACAACGAACAGTTCCCATCACAAGCAAGCACTGAGAAAGGATATTGATGCACAGGCAGCTAGAATGTCTTGGGCTAATGAATTTTAGTACTATCTCTGATGAACAGAGGGAGCATTCTTGTTTTGGCTAGAAGAGGCTTGTTAGCTAGAGCAAATGCAAAGCTGCAAAATGAAACTAAAATTCAACTGCATGATTGATACCATTTTACTACATTCCTGTCGTTTCTTTCTCCACTAGGAATGTGACCCTTCTCAGAGACATGGGGCAATGAACCACACCTTTAGAGGGTTTCAGGGAAATTCAGCATTGCAGCAGGACAATAGTGGATGTGTTTGTTGAAGTGGAGAACACCTATGTATTACAGAGCTGTGGAAAATCATTCAAAGCCATATATTTGTGCTTTAATTGCAAATAGATAGTTTGGGAAAGAAAATGTACACATAAACTATCATCCATTACTTGGCCCTGACATAAACTTAGAGTTGGTTTGGAAACAGGGATTTCTTAGCTTTGACAATCTCCCAACTCCAAATTTGTGGAGACGATAGAAAAAAAGCCCTCACACTCCTCCACACATTGCTGTTGTCACTGTCCGTGCAATAAAACTCTTTTCTCTCCCATGTCCCCAGTCTCACTTCCCAAGTCACACAACTAGTTTTTCTGCCAGCTTTTTCTCTGTTGTGGCCTTTCCTCCCTCCATTTTCTATTTTGTAGCTGCGACTCATAGCTTTAAGACTCTTGTTACAACTCTAGTTCTGCCTCATCAAAACTTGAGCCTTGCTCAAGCCTCCAATAAAAACAGAGATGATCAGTCTCCTGCACTTCTATATAGTCTTTTCAAGGGGCTGATTATACTTCCCACAGGTTCAGGGTGATGGATCCTTTTCATTTTTTCCTTTTTTTTTCATGAACTAAGGCCAAACAAAGGAATTGGGAAGTGGCTCTGCCAGGCATAAGCAGGCCTTGGAATTTTTTTTTCTGGCCGAGGATCTTCTAAACTCAGCTGTAAATCTCATAATTTCTAAGTAAGATTTCCTCCTACTCAGAGGAATACAACTTCCATATGCTCAGAAACACAGCTTTTTGACAAGTGAGTCTTCCCTTCAGAGAAAATCCCTGTCATTGGGAATAATTTCTCCAGGCCTAGTATGAAGAAAGCCTGCTTTGGTAATAGAGGATAGTGAAGACTGATGGATTTATGAGTCAGAGTCAAAATCTGCTGGGTATTCTTCACAGGATTTTCTGTAATTAACAAAGGTTTTATTACTTTAGAGCCTTAATTTTGAATGTTCAACCTTTTAAGAGCTTAGGGCATCCTCAAAACTTTGTGACACTTATCTTCATTCTGGGATTGGCTTTGTTTATGTAGGACTTTGAGGGTATAAAAGAAAGTGACTGAACCCTTGCTAATGCTTGTAAGATGTTTCTTGCCTGGCAACGTATATTATAAACTAATAAATCTGACTGAAAAAATATTTGTTCTCATGCATTTTTCCTGTCCTCCCAAGCCCAGATTGGATTTTCATTAAATTCTTCCATCAGCCAAACCTTTAATGCAGATAACTTTCCTCTTATAATCCTGATTCGAGGACTGCATTACAATAGACCTGGCTAGAATCACAGAATAGCTTGGATTGGAAGGGACCTTAATGACCATCCGGTTCCAACCCCTTGCCTTGGGCAGTGTTGCCACCTACTAGATGATATCAGGTAGACAGCAGCCTGCTCTCGCATCTCATGAGAGCTGAATATCATGGCTGCACCAGTTTTGCCTGGGTTTTGGAAGATCAATATCCTCCTCCTGTTTTGCAGCTAAGTTACCTCAGCAGAGCCAGCAATATCCAGAATTTGCAAAAATCTTGTATTTATGAGATTCTGATCAGCAAAAGATGTAAAACTAATGCACTGGTTGTACATCACGCATGAAGGAAACACCAAAGAGAGCTGACACAGAAAGGCATGAGTACTGCCTCTGATTTGCTGTTGAATGCACAGGCAAGCTCCATTGCCCCCAACGCAGCCTAAGAGGTCTGCCTCTCATCTTATCTGCTCTCTGAAAGCAGCTCCTGTATTTATCACTGAATCTCATCTCTCAAACGAGAGAGTTTTCAGTGTTTTTGTTGTTTTTTTTTGCCAGCCATTAGCCCTATGACATAGTGCTGGAGACAAAATCTTTTGGATGCATCCTGTTACATCACATAGCAGCCCTTTCCAGTGTAGACCCATGTAGCTCATGCAAGCAGCATTACTTATAAACAGTTAAAATAGTGTAGTGGAATAAAATCATTCTCCACAGATATCAGCAATTATTCCATAACTAATCAGGCATTTGGGAAGGAAGAAGGAAAGTAATCATTCAAAGAAGGCTTTGATTCGGATTGCATGGCTGATATTTCTATTTTAACAGATGGAACAAAAGTAACTGGGATGTACAAGTAATCAGGACTTTAGAGGGTTTTCATTCTCACATGCTTTTTTGCACTTTCCAAGAGTGGGATGGCTATGAACTAGATCAATATCCAAACCTTGGATACAAAGAAGATCAGTTAGCAGGCAGCAAAGACAGAGGGATCAAAAATGTCTTTTCCAGAATATTCCGTAACAAGCAACATAGAAGTGGAATAGTAGGCAGCAGAAGCAGGCTGCTCACTTCCTCTGTGGGCTGTTATTGAAAACTCACCTGGCTCAGAGGCCCATGAAGCACATTTTGAACTCGCTGTGGTTCAAGGTGGGAGACAATGTTCTGGTAAACAATACCTCTTTGTGGACCCTTCCCACTGCTTCCAGCTAACTGGTAAGAGCTCCTATGAAGAGATCTTCTAGTGTGATTACCTGATCTTTGAGGTGGGCATCTTGAAGGCAAAATCCCAGGCTCTGAACGTACTCACTGTACATATGAAAAATATAGAATTAAATACAGGCATAATCAAATCTGATCAGAATTACCGACAAGAAATGATTTATAATCACGAGACCTTGAACTTCTACAGCCATCTGCCAAAATCACTGAAAAAAAGTGCAGGTCTTGAACTATGTTCAGAAGGATAATGCAGCCAAAATCTAGTCCTGGAGACCACGGAGAGGTAAGTACTGAAATCACACAAACTTCATAGACACTTCCCTGCCAGCTGTACCAGAGGTTTAGATAGCTGTCAATAAGCAAATGCTATAATATATATTTCCTCATCATAGCATATAGCAATAGTAGGGGGTTGATTTTCATTTACTCTGCTGTTTTACGTTGAATTGACATAGCATCCCTATTTTTTTACTGGGGTGATGATTTTTTTACGGAGGGTGATGAGTCACTGGAACATGTTGCCCAGTTAGGTTATGGATGCCCCTATTCTGAAGGCATTGAAGGCCAGGCTGGATGGGCCTTTGAGCAACCCAGTCCAGAAAGAAGTATCCCTGCCTATAGCAGGGGGTTGGAACTAGATGATCTCAAAGGTCCCTTCCAACCCAAACCATTTTATGATTCTATTATAATCCAGATACCAAACATCACTCATAACATTTATTGCTCGGTTAGGTTGCTCAGCAACTTGATTACTTATTAAAAGCAATTCTGAGCTGAGGCCATTCAAGACTGATGAAAATTTTTCCTTAGTTAAAGGAGAAAGATTTGCATCCATATGTTATTTGTCACAATCACTGGAGAATTGACAGCAACGTAGAATTTAACTGTATGCACAGTTTTCACAAAGAAGTGTTGTGACAAAATCCCAGGGCCCTTTTTTTCTTTAACTTGCTATGTGGAGAGTAGAAGTTTTATATATGAGTTTCTTTGACTAAACCTTGAATGATGGTGGCTGAAAGTGATATTTATGTTTGTTGGAGAAGCGTCGCCAACCCTTCATTATCAGAAGCTATGCAGAAGACAGAGGAATTCTCAGTATGATCATCAGTGCAATTTTAAGCAATTTTGCAGTGATGCAAAGACCAAGGGTAAAGATGCTTGGCCATGCTGGAATCACTGTTCTAGCCAGTTTGTGATATTCTTTTTATGACTGAATTACTATGTAAGGGAAATACCAGTGCTCCAAAGGAGCTGTGAGCATCTGGGTGTTTGCATGTCTATGGTTCTGAGCTGACACTGCAGGCAGGAAGCAAAATGTTCATTTCTGGTGTAAAAGGGTTCTCCACTCTCCATAGAGGTAAATGAGGTGATATAGATGGTGTCCTTGATGATAGCTGTAGTTCAAATACAAAACCCTAATTTCAATATTTGTTGGTCTGGTATCAAAAAAACTGAAAGCGAAAGTACTGAACACAGCACATTCCTGAGAAAAATAAAATAAAATGTTGTGTATTCTGGATCTTGCGTAATATATTCTGAGGATAACAGAGTTTCATCTAATAGCAGTATCCTTGTTTACTTAGTATCACTAACTCAGTACATTTTTTTAGACCAAGGATATTAATTTCTTATGGAAGCATATATCACATTTCCTGGGAAATAACTTTGTTAATATAACATAACATTTAAGATCCTATTTGCTAGCACTCTTTTCCACTTGCTTTTAACAGTGTAATTCTAAGTGTCTGCTAAGGAAATCAACCTGTTCAACAGTTCATGTCCATGTGCCTGTGCAATGTCAGTCACAGACTTCTATCATTTGTGATGAAAGAGCCAAGAACAAAGGGTCCTTTAGGACTACAGAGAGGATATAGTCAAGTTTTGATTCCAGCTACAAAAGAAAAAAGAAAGAAAACTTTACTCAATGAAGTAATCCATTACAAGGTTACTCTAAGCTTTGTGGCTTTCTATGCACTTCGGAGACCAACTCTAAAGGTAAAAAGCAACACCCAACTCCTTCTGTCCATGCATGCTATGGAAACATGTCAGTGTTTAGTGAAGAGGTTGAAATATTTTTACAATTCTATGTATGGTTGTAATTAAAAAATGCATATGCTTTAGCAAATACATTGTTTAAAAATTGTTTTATAGATAGACAGCATGAACAGCAATTTCCCAGTAGAGGGAGCCCATCAATACCAATTCAGCTGATGGGCTGTAGTTCACACCAAGAATGAGTTTGAGGTTAAAATCAATTCCAGTGCCAGTGGGAGAAAAAACATTACCAGGAGCACAGGAATATATGGTTAAATTTTTCCTGGTTTTGTTGACATACAACTTTTGTTGAAATGAGGGAAATCAATACAGACTGCAATCCATGGCAAAGTTCAGTCTCGTGTTTGGGACTGATTTGGTTCCTGAGACCCTGTGTATCTCAGTCAGTATTTGGCAGCTCCTCTCTGCAGGCATGTCCCAAACTGTCCTCTGTTTCCAGCACACAGTTCACACTTCTCATCTTCATTTTTCTGGGAGCTGCTCTCACCAACATACACCCAGAAGGGCCTCTTTAAAAGGAAAGAGGCCCCTGTGGCTCCTGCTCTCCTTGGGATCAATGTGTGCCCATCTCCAGGGATGAGAAGAGCTGCTTCTCTAGGCCGAAATGTCTGTGTCACCTATACTCACAGTGGTTGGTTTTACTGTCTGTACTCTCACTGTTAAATACACAAAAGCTTTTGGGAAGCTCTCTTCTAATATTCACTTTTGGGAAATTCTTGCCTCACGGTATGGCCAGTTTGGCCTTTATTCTGACAGATCAACTGTATGTGATGCCAGAAGTTTCTTTCTGAGAAAAAGAAGGTGTTTTGGTTTTGTTTTGTTTTTTTTTTTTTCCTTATAAACAGCATGTTCTAGTCTATAAATACAAATATAGAAAGACTAATTGAAGGCTTCAGTTTTAACATTATTTTTTAAAGGAGCATTTTACTTCCAGAACACAGAAGTTATATTAAAGAGATCTATGCAGTTCTATACAAATAATTTCATGGCTTTTCTTGACTTGTCACACAGCCTTAACTAGTAGGAAATCTGCATTCCTCCACCCAATAAAAAATAAACTTTAAGGGCACTTTTTACAAACAACATAATTAAAATAAGAAAGCTTAGGAATGCATTTCAAGATATCCTCATCACCAAGTGTACTTTCTGCCCTGCAAGGGTCTGTATCAAAGTCAGCACTGTGGCACATTGCCCGCATTTCATCTGGTCCAGCTCAGACCCGGTAGCTGCAGGTAGGTATGTGATGTTTTGCTGGGCTGTGCACTGCCATAACTGAAGAAAGAGGACACATTTCTGTTACTGAGACTTGAAATGAACCACAAGCATACACACTGACACCTATTTTCTAGCAGATAATGAAATACATTTGCTCAGAAACAGAAAGGAGTTAAAACAATTGCATTTCCTAAAACAATAGAAAGAAGTAAGTCACAACAAAGACAAAATGAAACAAAGTTGATAGTAGAGTCTTTTTTCTTTCCTTTTAAATTGAAAGAGGATGCTCTGGTAGGAAACTTCAGCAGGAGATCCAGAATCAGAATTCACTCTTTTTCCCTTACACCAATCACTAGCTTTCAAATTACCTGATGACTTCATTTTCATGTGCCTACTTACCATGTAACATATATATGTACGTGCACATCTATGTATGTGTGTTCTGATACATACTGACTATAATTATATGTGTGTTGCATAAATATATACCTGATATATAGAGAGAGACACACAAAAAGTTTGTGTCCCTGCACCTTTCATGAGAAATGTGCTGCAGGCTGGGTTTCTATTCCCCCTTTCTTTTTCCTCACCACAAAATCTCCTTCAAACTCTCACCATGATTTTCTGCATTCCCTCACCTTCCTTCCTCCAAACAGCCTTCTTATTCTCACTGTCCTCCTTCCCTACCACACTCTTTTTCTAAAAAGATGGCTAGCTGCCTGCAATCAGGCTGCCTGACGTTGCCCTGTGAGTTCCAATGCACACTCAGATGCTTATCGCACAACTGTGCCAACATCTATTAACAGACAGACAGATGGACATTTTGAAACTACAGCGGGGAGGTGGAGGTGGGCCTGCAGCTTCATCAGCACTAACAGGACATATGGATTACAGCAGAGATGAAGGAGAGCTGACTGATGATATACAGCTGCTGCTTCGTAGCTCCTGGTAAAGCAGAGACAGTGAGGCCAGGAGTAAGGAGCTGGAGCTGATGGATTGAATGGGACCTTCTGAATAGGGCAGCACTGGGGAGCAGCATGGTGAAGAGAGTACAGAGCTGGCTCTGGTTTGCGAGTTTTGGGTTGGTGGACAAGGATCCGGGGGAAAAAAAAAATGAGGTGCTTTGGGAGAGCAAAAGATTGATATGTAACAGCCACAAAGGAGACTGAAGGCAAGCCAGACATCCTAAGGACAGACCACAGGAAGTAACACCTGCATGGCAACACAGAGTTCTGATCTCCCAGCCTGTCCCCACTCCACAAAAACTTTCTACCCAATACTATTCCTTCGCTTTTCCTCCCTCTCCACTAAAAGCACCTCTTTCTCGCTCTCTCTCCACACAGCCTGGGCTGCAGCTGGTGCTTTTCATATCGCTGTTCAGTTGGCAGGTTTTCTCCTCTTGTTGCTCCTTCCTAGTGTCTCTGTCCAGAGTGTTGCTCACCCCATATGCTCCCCCCTGCTAGCCCTCCCTCCTGACTCACCCGATCTACATGCAGGGAACAGCACATGAGTCAGAGAGAGAGAGGGAACAGAAATTAGCAAAACAATGAGGAAGACAAAACTGCATCATAAAAAATGTCAAAGGAACACCATTAGGTTCACAACGTTAAACTCTGAAGAACAAGAAGAATCCAGATTATGGCTTAGCCCGACCCCCTCTCCTCTTCCCCCAGTGAAACATGTGTTATGTGACATGATTTAATTGTTTGACTGCATTCTGCTTTTCCCACAGGGCTAGTGCCTCATTTAGTGTAAACGAAGGACAGTGTTTGGAAATGGAGCTGGTCTCTGCACTTCCTTGCCTACATTTCTGTGTGGGAGTACTGGCTGTATTTACCACCACACAACCTGAGAATTGTGTGGCATTCAGAACAGCTGGTTTCTTCATAAGGTTTTCTTGGGTGCCTTTACTGCAGGAACCTAACAGTGGTTGGGTCACTTTCTAGTTCTCCATAGCCTTAGTTTCTTTCATTAGCTGACAGAATGTCCCGTGTTTTCTGAAAGTCGTGTCTAGTATTTCCACATCCCAGCTCTGCAACAACTGATAAACTTTGGCTTATGCCTGGTATGTGACCCTGAGTGAGTACAATAGATGAGAACTCCCTTGTTTGGCATTATCTTTGAGTTATAACTTGCTTTGCGAGTTGAAGAGCAGTGAAAAGAAATCATAGAATCATAGAGTCATAGAATGGCCTGGGTAGAAAAAGACCACAACTATTATCTAGTTTCAACCCCCCAGCTACGTGCAGGGTCACCAACCACCAGCCCAGGCTGCCCAGAGCCACATCCAACCTGGCCTTGAATGGCTCCAGGGATGGGGCATCCACAGCCTCCTTGGGCAACCTGTTCCAGTGCCTCACCACACTGTGTAAAACTTCCTCCTAATATCTAACCTAAATCTCCCCCATCTTAGTCTAAAATCATGACACGAGTTTGCAGAATTGACAATGGAATTGCCACAATGGTTCCATATACAGGTATTCTCTGTTTCCTGGGAGTGTAATTCAGCTACAAGACACATCCAATCATCCAAGACACATCCAATCAGAAATATTCTTCTTAGAGCTGATTTTCAAATTTTTGCAGCCTTAGAAATCACGTTTGCTCTCATTCAGCAGGTTTATGACAAGAAAAGCAAAGATTCCTTATCTGTGAAGTTCAGATAGGGATCACTGTTTGCATACATGTTTGTGCTGTAGAAGAACCCAACTACACAGCTCACAGCGTCAATGCAAATATTCAACTACTGAGCTTATGAGAAGTAAAATATTCAGGATGCGCAAAGTGTTCTTTTAAAGTGCTTCTGCTTTTCCCAGATTGCTCCATTCTGAATCTTCAATATATGGAAGTGGAGAAGTCTATACAGAAAATTCTTACTGTTAGCATGTTTGGAATTTCTGGCTTTATTGCATTAAATTACACATGCCAAATTCTTAGATTAGTTCAAAGGACTATAAGCACACTGAAACAGTGCCAATTACGTATGGCCTATGGATTTTTTCAGATATTGCACCTGCAGTCACTGCAGCTCATTTGTTAATGCATGTAGGGGTACGATGATATTTCCTCCTTATATTTGTTTTTCTCGGTAGTTGTTTTTGCATATCATTCTATGTGGAAGGGTTTCATAAGGGGGTATACATTTATATATGGTAGAAGTGAGCTTGGCAAGTTGCTGGTTAAAGCCCAGAGAGCACACAAGCTTGAAAATAGAACAAAAAAACTCTTACAAAATTTTACGAGCAGTATGTAAATAAGAAAAGTACTTCAAACAGTCACGACAACATAATTAATAACAATTAAAGCCAGTATTTTTTAAAATTGTGTGTATAACATAACCCCGTTTTACTGATGGCAGAATTAGGCCTAGAAACCTTTTAAAACTTTACAGATTTAAATTTCTGTCTTCTCAATCCATATCCATACAAGAGCAAATATCCCTAGCAGGCCTCCAAAAATTGGGCTGTTACAAAATGAGTCTTTGTATTCAGTTCTCATTTATTTTGCTCACAACAAGTTGTAATGAAAAGAGAATGTCAACGTTTGTTTTTCTTAAGGCATAGCCAATGTATGCACTTGCTCTTTATTCAACTGCCACACGTACTTTGCAAGGCCAGAACTATTCGTTCAACTTTCTGTGCACTCTGTCTGGGGATGGATTGCTTTATCTGTATCCACTACACTTGTATGCTGCATTTCCTCCACTATAAATTAGATGCGCTCTTACAGAGATGCTGACAGAGAGCAAATCTTGGGCTTGAAGCTTTCAGGGTTGTTTTCAGACAGAAATGTTTTTCAGTTGTGCTGGACTGGAGCAGGCCCAGGAGGTACATAGGCTGTGCAGGGCTGGGATGGCATAGATGTCTGCTCTGCAGCCATGCTGGGACAAGGCTTCTTCTTTGCAGGCAGGCAGGCAGCAATGAGGGTGGCTGCCTGAAGTGAGAGAGCAAAGGTCAATGACATGGCCTGCAGCTACTAGAGCCCTGAAGAAAGCAACTCGGAGAGCAGGGTTAGAATCATAGGATGGCCTGGGTTGAAAAGGACCACAATGATCACCTAGTTTCAATCCCCCTGCTATGTACTGGGTTGCCAACCACTAGACCAGGCTGCCCAGAAAAGAGAAATACAAAGTTGTAATCCTAGAACGTGTGTAACTCTAATTTGTCTTTAATGCATTTGGACTGAGACACAGATGTGTGGCGGTGAGCAAATGGCAAAGTACAGAGGAGAGTTCTTGCTGTGGTGGATGTAAGTGCCTGATACTTCTGATAACTCTGATGAAACAAAAAGCCGGGAACAGCACCAAGATCAATGTAACAGACCTGTGGGTCTCAAAGCCACAGGCATTTGAACTTGCAATGCTTTCTTTAGGTAACTTCTCTGAAAAGTTATTCAGGGACTAATTGTAAATTCATACTATAGCACTTAGTCTTGAAGAAATGTTTTATGACTTGCTTCAGGTGCAGTGCTCAGTATCAGCAGCAAACAACCAACCAACCAGCCACAAGAAAGTTTACTCTGCCAAGCATTTTAAGGATTTAAGGCCAGTGGATATTTTTTGAAGTATGTTTCTTAATATTTTTTTATGGATGCTTTTCCCTTTGACTAGCAAGAAAAAAGGGATCCCAATTGTGAAGGAATTTTCCAGTCAAAAACAGGAGAATAGAAGGGCATATGGAAATAATAAGTTTGTCAGATGGGCAGACATACAGAATGATGTCTGACCAATTCAATTGGTCAAATAATTTTGCTTTTCCGTTTTAGATGCAATAGTTTTTATCTGCCTTTATTTGACATCTTACCAAGTTAATAGGATTTACCATGTTGGAGAGGTCACATGACACCTCTCCTATGAAGAAAGGTCAAGGGAATTGGTCTCCAAGGGGACCTCATCAAGGCCTTCCAATATTTGAAGGGAGCCTATAAACAAGAGTGGGTATGACTGTTTAAGAGGGTGTCCAGTGATAGGACAAGGGGGAATGGTTTTAAACTGAGGCAGGGGAGGTTTAGGTTAGATATTAGGAGAAAGTTTTTCACACAAAGGAAAGTGATGCACTGGAACAGGTTGCCCAAGGAGGCTGTGGATGCCCCATCCCTGGAGGCATTCAAGGCCGGGTTGGATGTGGCTCTGGGCAGCCTGGTCTGGTGGTTGGCAACCCAGCACATAGCAGGGGGGTTGAAACTAGATGATCACTGTGGTCCTTTTCAACCCAGGCCATTCTCTGATTCTGTGATTCTATAAGTGGTCATTTTAATGGAGAGCATAAGCTGTGTTAATAGCATCAAAACCACGTTATTCAAGCAGTGAGTGGTCAACTCTCCTAGAACAGCCCTAGCTTTCAATACAGTGTTGAGCATGTAAAGGCAGTGCTCATTTGCTTATGGACATATTGAGAGGAAGAAAAGTAGAATGGATTAAATAGCTTATTAATTATTACAAGGTAGTAAACCAAATCTATTGATAATTTATATTGTCTTTTATAAATCTACTGTGGAAAGCAATCCTGGACAGACAAGAAAACAGAGTCTGAACCAAACTAGTCTTTTTCACTTATTTTATTCCATTTTTACATATTCACGTTTTCCTTAAGGAAATTGACCTTGTATTGGTTCTCAGAATCTACTATGAGCAAGGCAAATGTTCTTGTCTCATTTTACCAACATATTACAACCCTTTCAGAAATGAGTAGATGCTCTTATTCCTTCAGCTAGAGGAGGGCACAGGCTTGCATCAGGCAGTTGGAACAGCATCCTAATCCTTGATTTCTTGTTGGTTGGTCTTTTCTAAAAAACTCTGACAAATGCTCTATTGTTCCTGTAGTCACTGACAGTACTGCACACTTACTTCTCTGTGGTTACCTTAATGCACATTGCAGTCATCCTTGTAGATGTGTAGAATCCCTGCAGGACTTCCTTCCAGTTAGAGTTTTGTAATTGGAGTTTTTGACACTGGAGATACTAATTGTTACTTGGAATCACTTTCATGTCATTTAAATAATGGATGGAAACCCCAGGAAGTAATTTTTCTCCACTGCTGAGAGAAACACATCAATCCTAGGCTAAAGAGATAATTGCGATTATGAGTTTCATTTGCTGATTTAGTTCAGTCCAGCTGGAAACTTCTGCAAAAGAAGAGTATCCATTAGGTAGGAATTAGTGCCATTATGCGAGATGCATTCTGCTGTCAATAAATAAATAAATAAATAAATAAATAAATAAAAATTAAAAAAAAATTGCAAAAGTTGTTCATACCAGAAAGGAGGAGAAGCAGCCACAGAAGATGGGTTCTTGAGCTTTGTTTGGAGAGAGATGGTCCTCCTGGAAAATATTCATTGGCTCTTTCTCTGTACTGGTGACATCACCCAACTTGCAAAGACATCTGCTTGCCAGATGCTGAAGGGTATTTGCTGTAGTACTATTTATCTGAGAGTGAAAGTGTAACTAGATACTAAAGAGACAAACATGGGTAGAGCTGGTTGAGAAGACGCAGTGCAAATCAGAGGGGGTTGGACCTAAGTGATCTCTGAGGTCCCTTCTAACCCAAGCCATTCTATGATTCTGTGATTGCCATCAAACAGGAATGCATTCTTAATCTGATTTAATCTTCACACAGAGTTAATTTCATCCGTTATTTCCTTTAGGCAAAAAGCTTTCACGTGGTGCATGACAGAAATTTAGGGGAATTGCCGGAACCTCAGGGTTTAATCCCAGCTACAGCTAACAGCTAAGGGGGAGCATTCTGCTTGGCCATTCCAGGCGCCACAGAGATTGCCAACACAAGAGATCGGTGCTGGCATGGGCTGATCAGAGCCCCCAAACCTGTTTGTCACAGCCTCCTGGCAAATGTCTCAAAGGAGGATTTTTTTGATTGTAAGATTTGAGGATTGAGCTGGCAGTGCAAGAGGTGCATCAGAGTGATGTGACTGATTCAGCACTGTCAGTAACACCGTTTTCGACGGCAAGACATTAGTAAACAAGCCGTGGCATCACTCCGTCAGTATTTCTGGACACTCTTCTTTTGGATTCAGGGCTCTGCCGTACATTCCTGTGTAATTACAGGAGCCATAGCGACGAGTGACTATTGTCGCGGAGAAAACCGTGATCGCAGAATCACGGAACGGCCCGGGTTGAAACGAACCACGACGATCACCTACTTTCAACCCCCTTGCTGCGTGCGGGCTCGCCAACCACACCCGCCGCTCCCGGGGCCGCCCCTTCCCTCTTTCCTCGAAGCCCCCGGCGTTGGGCGACGACAGCGGGGAGGAGCCCGCCCGCCCCCCGCGGCCGCCGGCTCCCGGGGCAGCCGCAGGGCGCCCTCCCGCGGGGCAGCCCGGCCCGGCAGCGGCGGCGCCGAGGGGCAACGCGGGAGCCGGCGGCGCAGGTAAGGGAGCGGTGATCCGCGCTTCGGTTCTCGCAGCCTCTCGGTTCCTTTTCGAAACGGTGCAAAGCTCGGGAAAACTTTTCCAGCCTCTGCCTCTGCTGCGTTTCGTTTCGGTTTTACGGCGATGGATCGCGTTCTGCTCGCCCAACAGCGCTTAAGGCTGGCTGGGTATCCAGCGTTGCGTTGTCCTTCTGAGAAATGGCTTTAGGGGATGTCAGAGCTCAGGAACTGAACGTAGAACTACTTGAAAAAGTATGCTTTTTTTTTTTTTTCCTATTTCCAACGGGTTCTTTGAGGATTACTATGCACGTATATAGCTCAGACTTGTGATTTCCCCAGTGTGTGTAGCTTTGTTTGCTTTGCCTTAGAGTGCTATTTTTGTCGTCCTCTTTGAGTTGCAGCACGTGCTGTGCCATACATCACCGTAAGTACTTTGTCATTTGCGAAAGGAATGTATTCAGCATCTATCTGACATGAAAACTCGTCACTGACTGCCGTTACCTTTCCAAAGTTGGCTCAAAAATGTTTTGCAACTTTTCAGTATTGTTTATGTGGACGTTTCCTGTATCTTTCTCTTTACAAATATGGGTAAATCAAGCAGATTTTTTTCAGTTGCGGAGAGCATGGCTAGAAGTATCTGCAGGGGCAGAGAAGCCAGATGAATCTCGAGGAGCAGCGTGAATAATTCTGCCAGTGTTTGGTTGAACCGCTTTCTGTTTGCGCTTGCACAGTGAATCTGCCTGGAAATGCCATCTTATGGTGCTGCAGACAGCCAGCGTGGCGGCACAAAATTGAGACTTGTGCTTTTCAGGCTTAAGACAGAAATTATAGAATCGCAGAATGGTTGGGTTGGAAGGAACCTCAAAGCCCACCCACTTCCAACCCCACTGCAATGGGGAGGGTTGTCCCCTGCCAGCTCAGCTGCCCAGGGCCCCATCCAGCCTGGCCATGATTTCCTCCAGGCATGGGGCACCACAGCTTCTTTGGGCAACCTGGATCAGCTCTTCTTGGTGCCAGAACTTGTCGGCTGGCTTGTGCTCCACTTCTGAGGTGCAACTGGATGCATTCACACAGTGCTGTGGTGGGCAGTGCTGGTCGCTTTGATCTTCTCTAATATGGTGAGAGTCAGGCAAGCTCCTAAAACCAGGGATGGTAAATAACACTGCTTTTTAAAAAATCTGTGTTTCTGAAGTGAGTGAGTAGCACGGCACTGTCACATTCCTTTCTTACTGTGCAGCATGAGCCAGACCTCGCGTGCTGGCACTGCTTTGTGCCTTGAGTGACAAGAAGGTGCCCTAAGTCCCTTCTCATCCAGTTATGCCTGAACTAGGACCTGCTCTAACATTTTAATGCTCTATGAGCAAAATTCTTAAAACCTCTTCGCGTGACTGTACACTTGAACCATTTCTAAGATGTAGATGTAGCATCTGTAATGCCAGTCATTTTAGATGAGTTGCAGGACTGTTGGCATCCCAAAACTCCTGCTCAGCATCACTGTCCCCGCTTGTGCCACCTCCACTGCCAGCTGAGAGACAGCGGGGGCTGCTGCTGCTGTAGTTTTGCATTATGAAGGACTTGTTACATTCTCTGATGATGTTGCATTAGCTCTGGCTGATTCCCATCCAGTGAATGAAGGCAATTCTGTAATGAGAGCCTGTACCTGTTTCTGTGAGGTGTTTTAATTTTTCTAGCTGGGATAACTTGGACAGATATTACCAATGTTACTGACTACCTTGCCAGTACTCATTCATTAGTGTTTTTCTTTTGCATCCACGTTTCTGCTGTTGAAAGCCTGTTTCTCCCAAGCAGTAGTGGGTACAGGCAGTGTATTTGGTTGTCCCTTGTGACAAGCAGTACATCTCTTCATGGCTTACAGAGAAAACTTCCAGGTACAAAGGCAAGTCTGTGAAGGCAAAGCTCTTGATGCAAATCCCACCTTCTGCTCCATTGCTTGGCTTTATTGGAATTACTCACAAGAAAGTTTTTTATCTCTTTTTTCCTTCATATCACAACATCACTCTGCAAACCCCATGCTCTCAGGTATCATTGGTTACAGAGTCCGAATCCATGAAATTTAAACACATATTAGAAATCACTTTGTTTGCCTTTCCCTGCTGAAGCCCCCGGGGGTTCACGCAGGGGCCCATATACCACAGACAGGCAGGATGGCTGCAGGGGAGGAATCGCATACCAAAATACCTTCAGAAATCATGCATGCAGGAAAAAGAGGCTGTGTCTCACAGGAATCAGCGGTTTCCATGAGAAGCCACACAGAACACACTGCCGCTGTGCTCCAGTCTCCTCCCTCATCGGGTACAGGAGGAGCTCGGCTCTTGGAGATGCCACCTGTGTGGTGCCCAGTCAGGAGCCACACTGAGCACTGCAGAGCCTGGCTGAGCTGGGCTAGGGGTTTTGGTATGAAAACTGAGTCCCATCTGTGCCACTGTCAATAACTTATTAGTACTCTTGCATGTATTGATGTCAGCTCCATCCCGTTTTTGTCAGCTTCATGCTGTCCTTCAGATGGAAGCTTACCACTATTCACAGTACATGACACTTCTGCTTACAAGTTTGGTGATTCTTTAAAATAGTCTTCTTACTAATATTCTCATTCAAGTTTCTCATTCAAAGCCCTTGGTCACCCTAGCAACTAGTACTACAAAATGAAGTGCTACCTTAATGCCTTTCCCCCTAGTAACTGCTTGCTACCAGAAGCAAACAACCCTTGCAACAGAAGGATAATAAATCATACTAAGCCCTGTCTGATACCTGAAAATCTGTTCTTCTCCAAATAATTCCTTACTTTCTTTTTTTTCAGACCTGGCATACTTGCAGGTGGAAAATACCTTCTTGGACTGCTCAAGCCCTAAATTTTCTCAATATCCCCCCCCCCCCCCCCCCTTTTTTTTTTTTTTAATATAGATACTTCTTCAATAAGTATTTGGAAACGTAAATCATCACAACAACTTCTAGCAATCTGCAAAGTGCTATGTAAACACCAAAGATAGGATTCTTCACAGTCCAGATGGTAACTAGTATGGATCACAAATATTTATCTTGATCTGGTAGTCTCTACTATTTTGCTGTCTTCTTACACCGTTCTGCTGGAGCCTTTTTCTATTGTTAAGATGCTGTAAGAGCAGTTCCATAGAAGAAATGCAAATATAAACCTAATCTTGTTTTATTACATTTCCTCTCCAGAGTTGGGCTTTCAGCTCTAAATCTCCAGCTGATCCAACAAACATTTGATCTCCTGATATTTTTCTAGCATGTCTAGCAGGAAGCAGCGAGGATGTAGGTAAACACACCTGGAACTACAAGGAGCCAGGAGTTATAGCAGGCATGTCCAACCAGCAGCCCATGGCCTGGCCCATCCTGCCCTGCAGCAGCTCCCTGTCCCACGCCATCATGGCAGTAGCTCTGCCTCACTGAATAGCTCATCCCAGCTCTGGGCACACACCCATCACTCACAACAACCACACAGCGTGTGCGAGTGGCATTGTCTGGGCTGAAACTGGGACATGGGACACAGTGCAGTGCTGACCCAAATGGTGGCAAATAATGTTACGCATTTTGGTACATTGGCTGAACACAACCCTTTGAATAATATGCAGACGTGTCTTCTGTTGTCATACAGGGATTTAAGAATATGTTTCAAGAGTGCTGAAAAAATCATCCATTTTTTGGTATATTTGCAATTCCAATTTAGTCAACATAATGATACTATCTGCAAATTTTCAAATGGAATCAGACATCCAACTCAAAAGTTTGATCTTATCTCTCTACTGGACTTTTATAAGCCCTCTCTTACCAGAGAAAGGTATTCCTTGCTTCAGTCGCTCCTTATCATGTTATCGCTTTTGGCAATATGTACATTTGTGAGCCTCCTATTTTATGATGTTGGCCTACATCAGAGGTGGATGTTGGTGGTATGGCAGTAGAGGTTGAACTTTCCCACAAATATTCCCTTACAGTTTGTTTCCGTGTGACAGATAGCAGCAAAGGAGCAGTCTGATAGAATGACATCTGACATGAGAGTGCATATGAAGCAAAGGTGCATCATTAAATTCCTCTGTGTGGAAAAAAAATGGCCCCCACTGACATTCATTGATCCTTGCTGAACGCTGATGGAGACCAAACAGTGGATGTGAGGACAGTGAGATGGTGGGCGGTGTGTTTCAGCACTGGTGACAGTGGATAACCTCCACTAGTGCAGATTTTTATGAGCGAGCGCATCATGCAGGTTCTTGTTCATTGCTGGCAAAAATGTATAGTTAATGGTGGTGGCTATGTTGAAAAATAATGTTTTGTTGAGAATGTTCTCTATCTAATAGTGTTATTTTTCTCTTTATATCTGTTCTAGTTTTATGGAAATAAATAGGAAGCAGCATATGTATTTTATTTGCAGCCCAAGACAATTCCTTTTCACTCAGTGCAGCCCAGGCAAGCCAATATGTGAGACGCCCATGAGTTATACTCTGCAAAAGTCTTTTATTCAGGGGACCCAGGAACAATCTCTTTAGCATGGTTACAGTCTGATGCTTTGGGAGGAACTATGCATTGGAGCAGAGATGAGGGAAGGGAAGGCAGGGAAGTATCTACTCGTGCTGTTTTACACTTAACTGCAAGCAGTGCTAGGAAATAATGGACTATGTGTGATCAAATTGGCAGTCTCGAATTCTAAACGTTTCATATCCCCAGAGAAGTAGTGCTGTGATGTGGAGAGCCAATGGTAAGATAGTTACAGCATGTTTATTGTCCCCGGGTAACCGCTGAGATGAACTGCTTGAGTATGGGAGCAGAAACAGAGTCAGCAGACATGCAGAGGAAGGAAAAGAAAGCCAAAAAATGGAGGGTCACGAGAAGTGAAAAAACACAGCATGGAGCACTCAGGCTGACAGGGACAAATGTTGTGGAAGGAGGAGCTGTTGTCGAACAAGAGGTACTAAAAAAAACAGAGTAGTTTGGGTTGTGAGCCCAGCCCAGCCCTGTGAGGGATGTTAGCTTGGAGTTCTCCAGTCTAAGGTCAGTATATGGACTTCTGATCATTGAAGCTTTGGGACTTTCATTTTTCATCCCTACCTTCTGCGTCTGAAAATTCAAGCAAGGTGTGAATTCTCTCATGGATTTCAAAGATAACTACTCATAACACATTTTTTAACCTAAAATTCTTTATCTTCCACCTCCTTAAACCATATCTATCAAGGCTGTAGGGTTTTTTTTGAACACTTCAAGAAGTCCCAAGTTCTGCTTTCATATATGCAGTACTTAGCATAAGTTTAATTTTGAGGTAGCGATCCCATCTGGGAACGTGGGGTTGTAGCTGCTGAAATTCTTTCAGTCTTGACATGAAATCAGTATTGTATACAGCAAACAAAATAATTACAGATAATTCCAGATCAGCATGACCCTTTGTAATGTTTGCAAGTTTAATGGCTGCAAGGTAAAAGGCACGTGCATTGTGAATGCATCTTTGCTTTCAAGTAAATTTGTCTGGGATTTTGCTCACGTCAGATGAATTAGAATGTGCTGGATTTCAGTTTTCACTAGAAGCTGTGGGATCAGGGTTAATACACTGACTAGGAAGTATCTAGCAATGAATTATTTCCTCCTCTTATCAGTGTGCATTATTTTTACTGACATAATGATTGATTACCAAGGGCATTGTGGATGAATAAGCACCATTTCAAATAATTTAAATGCCACACTGTCTGTTTCCTAACCTTTGGGGGAAAAAAAAAAACAAAACACTTTATTTTTACCACTGCAGTAACTTTGCTAACATTTCATATTCTGTTTCAACTTCTGTTATCACACAGTTCTACAGCATTGCAGAAGAGTGAGTGGCCTCATAACTCCTGTCATGTGGGGGAAAAAATTGTTTCTGGTTGACTGTCCTCTTCAACATCCTCCAGGGCCTGATAAACACAGGAAATTACAGGGCATGCTGATGTGACAGAAGAATGTGCAGGCAGGGAAGCTGTGTGCATGCTGCTGGTTCTGAGTGGGTGCGTGCAGCCTGGACCTGTGCAGGCTATCCTGCCCCAGGCTCTTGATTTTTAAATGGAGAAGGGAAGAAAAGCACATCTGTCTCCTTCTCTAGAAAGTGACTGAGCAGCAGTAGCCAAGTGGTGTTGCTTACTTTTCCATACAGTTTCCAAGTTATGCTCAGTCCCCACATTGCATCCTCAAGAGATCTTGAGTGAAATCTGTAAAAGTTATGAAGCTTTCCTCTCAAAAAAGTCAGGGGATGTTTGAATCTTTTTTCTTTTTTTTTTTTTTTTCAAGGTCTGTTTCTCACCTTCCTTTCATTTTTCTACTAGCATAAGTGAGGTGATTTTCAGGCTAGAAAGGCAGCTTTCAGTACCCAGGAAAATGCATACCGCTTCTTGCATGCTTGGCTTGCTCATTCCCTCCTTCCCTCCTGATCCCCACATTCCCTTCTGACCCCAGGGAGAAAGGTGCAGCCTGAGCTGGGGAATGAACACCCAGGGTACACAAAGCATTTATAGTTAGAAGCGGAATCTGTGGGCTGCCATCGACAACCTGTATTTGCTTGGCAAAGTTTGAGTGTAAAAATACTTTTGCAATACCACCCAGCATGTAATTTCTGGAAAGGCTTAAATCATGCAAAACTTTCTGTGATTACTGCAAGAAAAATGATACTTTGAGCTCACACGTGTGGGGAAAAAAATTTGTCTCGCAGTCACAAGTAGCTGTAAATTATTCTCATTCCTTATTCCAGTCAGCTGCAGAAACATTGTCTAGTGTTTAGTATTTGGAAACTACCTAGACAGCTGTTCCATTGCCATCCTTGTGACTAGTTATCTTTTCCTCCTCTTCTCCTGGCACCACAGGACCACTGGGTCCTGGGTGAGACTCCTCACAGAACCATAAAACGGAGGGAATCTTTAAGATCATCAAGCTCCAACCCCATGCTGTGGGCAGGGCTGCCACCCCCCAGCTCAGGCTGCCCGAGGCCCCACCCAGCCCAGCCTTGAATGCCTCCAGAGATGGGGTATCCACAACCTCTCTGGGCAGCCTGTACCAGTGCCTCACCACCCTCTGAGTAAAGAATTTATTCCCAAGATCTAACCTAAATTTCCTTTCTTTCAGTTGAAAGCCATTCTCCCTTATCCTAATCCCTATTAGACTCAGTAAAGAGTTGGTCTCCTCCTGCTTATTATAAGCTCCCTTCAAGTACTGGCAGGCTACATGAGGTTTCCCTGGAGCTTTATCTCCTCCAAGCTGAGCAAGCCCAATTCCCTCAGCCTTTCCTCATAGGAGAGGTGCTCCAGCCCTTTGATCATATTTGTGGCCCTCCTCTGGACCTGCTCCAAGAGCTCCACGTCTTTCTTGTACTGGGGGCCCCAGGCCTGGACACAGTACTCCAGATGGGGCCCCACAAGGGCAGACACAATCCCCTCCCTTGCCCTGCTGGCCAACTCTCCTTTCATGCAGTCCAGGAGAAGGACAGCCTTGGCATCCTCTCTGCTTGCATCCCTGGCAGGTACTGAGCTCTAGGGAAGGGTTGGCAGATGACAGTGTGGTTGTAGCACTTAGAAAGAAAGGGCTATGCCAGCAACTTTAGCCCTGGCACCACTGAGGATGGAAGAAGCTTTGGGACGTGCACGCCTTACAACATCAGCTGTCCTGTGATTTATTTGCTAGCTTATTGGATAAGACTCTGTGCAAGTAAACCCTCAGACTGATTACTGGGATGGGCTGCACAGAAGGTTGCTGAATTCCCTCTGGTCCCCACAGCAGGGAAAGCAGCATCCTGCCATGGCTGTATGCTTCTCATCCTGCCAGGTTCTGTGGGTCCTCACAGTGCCCTTGGCATTATACAGAGTCCACAGCATGCAGCTGGCAGAACTGATGTGTGTCTTTCTGGATAAAATATACAAACAAGTCCCCGTGTCTCTGAGTGAACTCAGACTGGAGATTTCACTCCCCTAAACTAGTAATAATCAATTGTATTGCTTACAGTAGTCATTCTTTTTCTGGTTCTGTTTTGTTTTCATTGGATATGAAGTAGCTGCTGCACGCATCATTCTCGTCCCCTTCTTCCTTTCCTTATTTTCTTCCTTTCCTTGTTTTGAATAGTTTTGAACAAAATATCTTGATGGATAACCCAGATTTATGGCAGATAAACTTTGGAGTATTAGAGCTCTAAATAACTCAGGTTATTTATTAACTCAGTCTACTGACTGAGATTTACCTTTGACGTTTCATATCCTATGCACTACAAATTGCAGTAATGCACGGTTATTTCTTTGAACTTACTGCAGCTGTGATCTTTCGGAGTTTAGATTTCCATAGATTTCATTTAGCTTTGTAATGCAGTATCTTGCTTTGATGAGTGGTGCAAAGTACATCTTTCCATTTGGAATGCTATGCACCTGTGATGAATAATAAAATGTCTAATGAAAAAACCTTTTTAATGAATGGTGTTCACTGAATACAGACATAGGGTGGGGAAAGGCCATTTCATTTGCCTCTCCTCTTACATTAGTTCAAAGAAGGAAAAAAACTGACATGTCTGAAAAGGCATCAATGCCATTTGGGCCAGCTGGTTTTAAAAGAACCAAACCTCTGTTTGGCAACAGGGCTGTCCTCACCTGCAGACATCCCAATAAAACACGCAGGTAAAATCCCAGCAGGCTGGTTTGTCATCAGTGATGTGCTGAGCACTGGGGGGGCTTAGAGCTCGACTCAGCATGGATGTTTCCATCACTGTCACTTTTCTTCTCAGTGAGAAGAGAGTGAAATACTCTTGTTTTTTTCCCTTCTCCTTTGTGGCTGTATAGGTCATCTCTCCTCCTGCAACCACATAGTAGTCTTATGGTAACAGTAGGACCTGTGTATGTGGAAAAGTTTCTCCTTCCTAAAAATAATAAATAGAAAAATAATGCTGTAAGTGGAATTTATCTTCCAGAAATAGGAGTGGGCTCACACTACGTGACTAGGCAGCATTACGTGAACCATCTGCAAGTACTCTGTGGCCCACAAGCCACAGTTTAAAACTTCTTACGCAGAACTGACCATAGGAAATACTTACTGAAAAGAAGAAAAAGATCCTTTGTATTCTGTTGATGCCTGGATGGCTCTGGTGTAGTGTGGTGGTGAGATTTTTAAGTGAGCAACAATAATAAAAGAAAGCACATTTTGCTAATTCTCTTTAAGTGGTTATACTTGATTACATGTTGTCTGTGCAGAGATTTTGTGTGCCTTTGAGTCGTGCACAGTAACTTGGCTTATAAAAGCTTAAAGAAAAAATGCGGTCTGATTTTAGAACTGTTATTTTCATGAAGAAGCTACTGGATCCGTGTTAACTCTCCTGGAAGTTGGGATGATGACCCCAATTACTAGATCCTTTAATGATGCTGCCACTAAACATCTGTGTGACACTGATAAAGCACAACCTTATCACTCAACTCAGTGTACCTGATGCGGCAAGCATGGCTA
This sequence comes from Perdix hodgsoniae, assembly GCA_035772895.1. Lineage (NCBI taxonomy): Eukaryota > Metazoa > Chordata > Aves > Galliformes > Phasianidae > Perdix > Perdix hodgsoniae. The sequence continues at coordinate 6,384,356 of JAPSGF010000016.1, forward strand.
GCTGAGGGAACATAATTTACCTATCAAACACTTGATAGGTATCACTTGATGTTTGTAAATCCTCACGAGGCACATGGATTGAAATACAAAATAACGTATTAGTAAGTGGTTACCCATAGGATCTGTACACAGTACATTTTCCCCTCTGTCAGGCATTATCTTGATTTGTGGAGCAGAGAAACATACAGTGCTCTGAAGGTGAAGGAGCCAAATTTTGAATATTTATGTTCTGTGTTCTGCTAGTGTGAGACCAACAGCGTGCCACTGTACATGATAACTGCTTTTTGTCTTAACTCGTTGGCTGCCAGCTTTGCATTTCAGGTCAGCACTTTTGCAGCTCGCTCACTTAGTCGTGATCTGCAAAGTTGTGAAACTTAGGAGACCGGCTGCATGTCTTGAGCAGCCAGGGGAGACAAGCACCCAAATGCGTTTTTAAATAGTGTAGGTGCTCATTTCAGTTACACTCTTCTGATCGAAGCAGAGATCAGTTAAAATGATAACTCACAGAATTCTCCTACTAATCCTTCCAATAATCAGTCTGCTTCTTTTTTTTTTTTTTTTTTTTTTCCCACCCTCAGATATTGCACAGTAGAAAACCATGGGCAATTTCAAAGGCCATGCACTCCCTGGAAGCTTTTTCCTTCTTTTTGGCCTGTGGTGGTCAGTGAAATACCCCCTGAAGTATGTCTGTCGAAAGAACAAGAGCGCTTGCTACCTGGGCTCCAGGGCAGGATTTCAGCGCCTGGAATTTGTTGAGGGCATCATCAAGGCTGTCTTTGCCCTGATTGGTAAGTTGGATGGAGTTGACACAGAAAATAAAAATGCAAAAGGCTGTTCTTTTTAACAGGTTTTTGGTTTTGTTTTTTTTTTTTCCAAAGCTTGTTCTCTGACAAAATGCATTTTGTTCTGTTTTGTTTGTTGTTGATTTATTGTTTTGTTTTTAATTAGTGGTACAGGAAGGATGACATTATGAACAGGTTTATTGATATATTTTTTGTCTTCAGTTCAAGAGAGGATGCCATTCTGAAAAGGGGCAGCAGATCAGTACATGCTGTTCTGCTCAGTAAAAAAAAAAAAAGTGAGGTACTATTTGGAATCTTCTGAAAGACATTTGGGTCAGAATCGGTGTTTTACTTAATTCCCCTTGGCTTTTGAATATTATGTGTTTAATAATTAGTGAAGCATCCATTAATAATTACATCATTATGGCTACAGCCTGTTTTCCACCTATAGCACTCTTCCAGAGTTTCTGTAAGTACTCTTGGCTCCTTCAGATGCTGTCCATTTGAGTGTCCATGTGCTGCTCACTGCTTCAGGGAAGGAGCAAAGGTATTTTAGGCAAGAAGCCCTCATGTGCAGCCTGCTAGTACCAGGCAATAGGGCAATGCTTAGCTCTTCTTAAATCCAGCCATTCCAGCCCATTGCTATGAATGGTTTCAGATGGCCTGCCAGCTCTCAGATGTTGGTAGGCTCCTAAGAGCTGCTGATATAAAGTACGAATGCAGGTACTTTTTATTAACACCATGAAAAACTGAAAATATTGTCAGAGAAAGAACGTTTCTCATGTTGAGGCAAAGTGGCTTGCACACTATACCAATGGGGCCGTGCAGAGGACTGTGCAGAGACTTGGAAATACCTGGCCTTGTCTGGATCTGAGTGTGCTGCACAGCAGCCATTTGCCTTTGTTGAGGAAGTAAACTAAGTGAGGGGCATGGGGAGCTCAGCATATGTGGGCCTCAAGTTGGAAAAGACTGTGATTTTTATTACTAAGCCTCTATTTTATCTATCTTCTTTAAATCTCAAAGTTCCCTAGTGTCTAATCCGGGATTTATCCCCATATGTTGTTCCAAAGCCTTTTTATTGCTTTCCTGTCCCCTCTGGGAGCTGTACCAGTACCACTGAAGTGATGTTCTGATTACAATATAATATGCTTTAAAAAATTATCAAAAACCTGAATAATAATGTTCACTTTGAGGTGTGGGTAAGGGCATCTTTCCTACAAATGTCCCAGTCAGTGTCTAGAGGAAGACAAGCAACTAAAACACAAATCCAATGGAAAGAAAAGCTATCACTTAACTGGTTGTAATTTCAATTTGGGTAAAAAATGTGGATGAGAAAGTTTGGCAAGGATGAGTGCTTAAAGCAGCAGAAGGAATGAAAACTGCTGTTTCTGTGCTAGGAAAATTCGAAAGAAAGGTGAAAAAACTGTGTTAGTTCTGTAATGTATCTCCTTATACAGAGGGGTGCTGGCACATGCTGTGCTAAACAGCACAAATAACTGTAGTGACTGAAAAGCATGATGCATACCAAACCCTCCACAAACTTAATTGATATAAAATATCCTAAGGCTCCTTTCCGTATTCTGGAGCACTGTTCAGTTAGCAAGATAACAAGAGGCCAAAGTAAGGAAAATGATGGAGTAGCAATACAAATACTAACTCTGTATATGTCCTCATGGGACCTTTAATAGCACTGCACAGCGGAAGGATTTCCTTTTATGGTTTGATCATAAAGATCTCCTTTGAACTAAGAGTTTGAACTCTGCCATCCTGCATATTGCAGGGACTGAAGTGGGAAGTCTTTCTTTTGAGAACTTCAGCATGTGTTAAACTCATGTTTTAAACACTGGGAAAGACAGCTGAAAAATTTATTCAATAGCAATTGTTTAAAAATAAGAAGAAGAAAAAGCACATAACAGCCATATCCATTTTCACTACTGGGAACTGCAGGATGCAAACAGTCCCATCAGGAGTGGATCTGAAGCCTGGCTTCCTGTGGCTTTCCTCCTTTCTGGATTGCCTGATACGTAATATATGCTTGAGCTCCTCTGTGGTCTTTCCCTCAGCAAATGAATTTATTTTGCCTCTCTTCCACCCACTGCCTTTTTTCCTGAAAATATATAGAATATTAATGTCTTTGGGGCCTCTGTGCTTCTGTTTGAATTTGCACAACAGCTTAGAAACTTTACTGGGAATGAGCGAACTGGGAAGAAGGAAGAAAAACACAGCAATCACATGGAGCAGACTTCAGGAAACTGGACCCAGATGTCTGACGCTGTGCTGCTGCATTAGTGTATATTTCTGCCTCCTCTGTTTGTAAACAGCCTTCTCATCAGTCTCTATCCTAAGCACTGTGACAAATAGCAATATTTCTCATTTCATGTGCAGGAATGGTGGCTGAGCAGTTTGTTCCTGACGGACCTCACCTGAAGTTGTATAATTACGAGGAAAAGCACTGGGATCACTTGATGAACTGGCAGCATGCCACCATGTATCTCTTTTATGGCATTTCAGGCTTGGTTGATATTGTGGCTCATGGGACTAACTCACTGCCAGTGGCCATGGACAGGATGATGCTTTCCTTAGCAGTTTTTATTGAAGGTGAGTTTACTTTTCCCTGCAGAGGTGCCTGTGAAACTGGCACACAGCTATCAGCCCTTTTATTGGGATTCTCCATTCAGCCTTAGAGAATGAGCTTTATGAGAGATGAGCATTAGACACCCTGAAACCTTGAAAAAAAAACAACAAAAAACCCAAGCATTCCTGGCTCTCCTTAAACTGCTAAGGATTTGTCCACACTGCAGCCCAAGAGCATGGTTCTGCAACACACAGGTTCACCTCTGCTTTCCTAAGCCGCTAAGATAGTAACAGGAGCATTGTGGGAATATTTTAGTTAAGTGCTCAGTAGCTCAGGCTTGTGCTTTAGTGTACGTACCAAGAGAGTATGCTGCCAGCATTTGTGCTTCTACCTGCACAGCTGTCGCGCACTGGAACTACAATACAGACATACTCAATTTTTACTTTCTGTGAGCACAAGATATCCCTGTTGTTACACTTCTTAAACTACTGAATTTATTCCAGGTTTTCTTTTTTGCTACCACCTTCATGGGAGAGCCATGCTGGATATTCACGTTCATCAGTTACTGCTGTATGCTATCTTTGGAGGTGCTATTTGCATATTTCTGGAAGTTTTCTTCCGTGGCAGTATTGTACTTGAGATGCTCCGTACAAGCCTCTGCATAGTACAAGGCAGCTGGTTCTGGCAGGTGGGTCACTGCTTTGCCTTGGGAATGTCTTCCTTCACCAACATTGGTCATCTACCCCTTTGCAGGTGTTTGAAAGCTGATATAATATGCCTTTTAAATACAAACCTCAAAGGACTCATGGAAAACAGCACACCATTAATGTCCCTTTAAAGAGGCATTTTACAGACAATAGGTCATTTTACTCCTGCTGTCTTTTATTTGAATCAATACAAAAACTAAGGTGGTTTTGTTGAGCTCTCCCTTGCTATAGTCATTAAACGTCCCCTCTGATCTCTGTAACATCCTATCCAAATCTGCAAGCCAAATGGCAGCTATTTTACAACCCTGCAATGTTTGCTGCTGTGGGAACAGGTGGTCAGTGCCCAAGGGAGAATGGTAAAGGGGAGGCAAGCAGCTCCATTGTCCTGCCATGAAGAAGAATGAAGGCACAAATGATTTTTCATGCACTGAGGCAGGTTGCCTCTTTTCTACATTCTAAAAACATTTCAACAGTGGTAACCTACATTCAAAAGGTATTTAAACTCCCAATCCCCATTAATCAGGTACTATACAGTTTATAACTTCTCCAATGTTCCAGAATGTCAGCAGGGGAAGTAAGAGTCTAAGCCTGTACATTTTGGACTTGTCCAGCAATGACTCTTGGAATGCCATCCATTGGCTTATGTGGGATTCTGTTGGATTAATAAATATTTCATAGCATCCCTTTGCTGTTAGAGGGAATCTCATAAATTGTTGTGAACTTATAACAGAGCAATAGGAGTGCTGGTGACTCCATGAGTTTGATCTTATAGTGGAGAACTGAGGTCACTACAGTGATTTTTCTTTCCGGCATGTCTAGACAGCCTTCTCTTTTTTATATGCTGGCCAGACATGATGAATAAAAAAGTTTGCTGTTCCTTAGGAGAACTGGACACTCAGCACCAAATCAAACATTTAAATACTTGCTTTGGCAGGAAGACAGACCTCCTAAACGGTAGTATTTTTCTATAAGTGAACTCAAGAGCCCAGTGCTGCGGCACTCAGTGTTTTATTTTCTTTTTTTTTTGTAAACATTTCCTCGCTGATTTAAGAAGCTTTACAAAAGAGGAATTAGTTGCACTCTTTTATTCTTTGTTGTCTATCTAGTCTAACTTTAAGACAAGTTATTTCTTTAGCTCCAGAGACAGTATGTTTTCTGTTACAAAGTAAAAGCTGAGGAACTAAAAATACAAGAGATTTAAGTGTGGTTTTTTTTTTCACACCCACATTAGACTTCAACCATATGTGTGACTAAAAACCACATACTGGCAGCAGCATGACAGATCTGTAGAAGGTAAAGGAGCTTTCTTTCTGCATCATCAACACCTTCATTCATTGAATTCTCAGCATGTAAATGCAAAATGCTCTCCTGCCCTCCCTCTTCCTTTTCCCCTTTTCCCAGCTCCCAAATACTCAACTAAATGGTTGAGCTTTGAAGAGTGTCATACAGTACAGAGGAGTGGTGCTGGTAAGGTCTGACCCCTCACCAGCCATGGGGTTACTAATTTTCTAGTTTATGGAATGTACGAATTTGGTCTTCCCCAGCTCTGGCTAAGCAAATCAGCTATATATTTCTCACAAGTTTGTAGCCTTGGGTAAGAAAGCTGCATTTTTACTTTATTTCAAAACCTGATGTTTTTCCCAGATGGAAGCAGATGTGGGGCTTGCCATTATTTATTGATTTATTATTCATCTTCTGAATTGTTTAACATATTCCTGAACACTGTTGAGAATACATGCGAGTGGCTGGGTGGGTTTTCTGCATGATGATGAGTTTGTAGTTTGCAAAACATGTGGCTGAGAATTATCCTCTTTCCTTACTGCAAGTGGTTCTGGTTGTCCTGAGCCTTGTTGGACCACTTGATCACTCTCTGAGCAAGAGCAGAGGGAATCTGAAACTGGCTCTGTGTCTTCAAAGGCATTTCTGCACAAAGTTTTGTGAAATTATCCATCCCATTTGAGTGTGACTGCAAATCTGTTTCTAATAATCAGCACTGTGAGCAAATGAAATGTCTGTTGTGTGATGGGTAGCATAATTTATGATACAGCATAGCATACACATCACTGATGTCTGCTAAATATTTTTATTTTATTGCAGATTGGCTTTGTTCTTTATCCTCCAAATGGGAGCCCAGAGTGGAATCAAATGGATCATACCAATATGATGTTCCTGACCATGTGCTACTGCTGGCATTATGCTTTTGCTATTCTTATACTTGCAGTGAACTATGCAATTGTCAGCTGGTAAGTTTACTGAAAACTGTCTAAAACTATGGAGACCTGTTTGTTTACCAGGAGCTTTATTTTTGGAAAGCTTTACCAGCAAATCAGACAGTTTCCACAAGCTAATTAATTGTTTCCGAAAGTAAAATGAAATTAGCTATAGATAATCAGTGAGGAAAATGTGACTAGTTGCTTCAGTAGAAAGGAGAAAAACATTCATCAAATACAGTTTGGATAGAATAATGCTTCTAGCATTGACAGTCTTCCACATTTGTAACTGCATAACTTGCAGTGAGTTAGAAACTGGGGAGACCTTTTTCTCTCTTTTCACTGCTTGTCTTTACCAATTCCAAGTGGATTTAACAACAGGCTTAATGACTTGAAGATGATTGGTCAGGTTTCACTGCTAGTACTTTCCTTTGACCAGACCTGATTTTTTTTTTTCACTAGCCAGTGTCATCCTCTGATTTGTAAAGATAGCCCTTTTCCTTGATTCCCAGTGCTAATTGTGACAGAATTCTGACTGCTGTGTCAACTTTGCTGTGAAAATGATCCCAATCCTCTTCATGGTGTCTTCAGCAGTGGTCTGTTACAAATCTTAATAAATCAATCATCTGAATGCCCTGATTTGATGCAAGAGTTAATAGTTTTTTACCTTCTAAAAGCAGCCATACTAGTCTTTGAGTCACTGATTCCTAAGAATCAGCCTTTCTTTTTCTTTCTCCAGGGCAGTCCGGTCAAAGATGAAGCAGTCTCAGTCCATGGAAATGGGATTACTGAAAACATCTGAACGAGATCAGGAGTCAGAAGATGAAATTTAGTATGACTATGGCTCAACTAGTATGTCCGCTCTACCATTAGGCTGATACCTCATTTCTTGACTTGTTTACCATCTTATTTGCTCTTTAGTACAGCTTGCAATGGAAATATCATCACCTAAGAATTGTCTACACCTACTCGCATTGGTTCCATTAGTACCTTGCTCATCACCTTGCCTCAGTGAAAAAGAGACTGATATTAGACATGCTCAGACTTGAGTGAGGTGGCATTACCAAGCCTGTGTGTTAGACTCATTAAAAGCTAAGCAAAATGTTTTCCATCCGCTGCTGAACGAATGGTTTTGTTTCCACAATTAGGGTGTCCAAATAAGTGTGTTTGTTGAACTGCAAACAGCACAGTGCATAAACAAATCTGTAGACCTAGAAGAGAGTAGAACAACATACAAAATCACAGCCTTGCAGCTGTCTTTTATAACAAATTCACATCTTTGCTTGTGGCTTTATGTTAAATGGAAAGAACTACTCACAGCAAAACCCTTCAGCATTTCCTTGAACAGTGCACTGTGTGTTCACTCCTAAACTTCAGAAGGAGGACCAGAGGGGTGTACAGTAAATGAAAACCACCACAGTTCCCTCCTTTGTCTAGATAGTCTTGCTTCTTTGCTATCATTTGGCTTTGAAAGGCAGTGCATTGACTCTGCTTCTCCCCAGCACACAGAGCAACTTTTTTTCCAGTAAAGTCGTCTTGCATCAGCCCCTGGCCAAAAAAGCAGTTCCTTTCCCCAGTCTATTTCCTTCCCTTAGGTGTGATTTGGTGCAATTTCAGCAAGGCTTGGGGGCAAACGTACATCCGTACCCAGCACCTGGATCTGGACTAGGTGATACTGAACTATGAGGTGGATGAGATGGGTTTGCACCTCTTCCCACAAACACTGAGCAGTCTATACAATGCAAAACAGTGATCAGTGCGAGGGCAGAGGTTTCCTTCAGAGTGGTTCTGTGCCCAGCTGGCCATGTGCTATTGTTCTCTGTATAATAATTTAAAAAATCCTTTTTTTTTTTTTTTTTTTTTTCTTTTTTCCTTTAATTGCGTTTGGTTTTTCCACTGGAAAAGCTGCAGCCAGGCCCGGGGTGCCCTCTGCAGCACTCGGTCTCACTTGGGACGTTCTCCAACCTCAACAGTTGCAATAGCAAAAGAACTGATACGTGGCAGAAGGCAGCAGAAGAGTGTGTGTGTAAGCACACTGCCCCCGTGGGGCTAACTCCTGCAGCCTGACTCTTACTCTCTTGATATCTTACAAAACCGGGCTTCAGCAGCAGGGCAGCACATGCTCAGTTTTCCAGGGGTCTGATGACAGGAGATGTGCTGATGGTCGTGGGCGATGATGCATGGTCAGCTGTAGTGAGGCGGTTATTCTGGAAAATAGCTTTTAGCATTTAGAACATTCCACCTAAAAGTGCTATTTTCTAGTTGCTGATGCAGGAGTTCTGTTCAAATAATACTGGGTTTGGTGCTGCAGAAGTATTTGTTCTGTTATTCTGTTATTTCCATATTCTCCTGAGGGAACGTAGCACTGGGCTCTGGAAGAGAGAGTTGTAGGGTCTGGCCCCTACAGTTTCCAGTTTCACCAGAAGAATGAGTAACATAAAATTACTAATTGTGGTAAGCTGATTGCTTAAAAAGATGAGCAAAAACATAGTTTTTAGCTCAGGGGGATCTCAGGGTTCAGGGAAAAAAAACAAAACTAAATGCTTTTTCTAAAGCTATTTTACTTCATTTGTAAGATTTTCCCTTTTGTCTCCTCTCTTCGAAAGATAATTTTTGTTAGCTGCATGTGCTGTTAATGCTGAATTTTAGAACATCAGGCTTAGTAGTGCCTTTCTAAAATAAACAGGGTCATTTATTTTGAAGGAGAAAGAACTTTTCTCCTCATAGACAGAAACAGTGCAAGTTTCTTTGATGCTTTTCTTGACAAGCCCGGTTAATACTGTACAAATATCAAGGTGCTGTATCTCTAAACTAAAGTGAAATCCTAAGCAGGAAAAAAAAAAAAAAACTATGTTGACATGGCTGAGTTTTGATATGTCTTTTTAGAAGAGTTCAGTTGGTCTTTTTCTACATTATTTTAGATCTTTCTCCACTAAATGTCATAACACTTGAAAGTAGAGTCAGATTATTTATCTGAATCTACATCAGCATGTAAAACTAGCTGGCTCCCTGACTTTTCTGTGTTCACAAATGTAGACTAGGAAACTTTAAATACGTAGTCCTAATATCACTGATTTTCCTTATTGTTTGCTCCTCTTCACTATCTTTCTCTGAAGTGCCTTGGAGACTTTGTCAAACTTTAACAAAGTGTGTCTCAGGACATCATCGTAGAGTAGGTATCAGTATGGTATTTTTGTAGCTCTTACTTTTGCAGCATTTTTACTGTAAACTCTGAAGGGATGGATATTTAATTATCTCTGAAAATCTAAGACTTGAGTTTCATTACTGCAGTTTCATTAAAAACAAATTTTCTGTGGGCATAAAGGGAAGGATCTTTCAGTTTGCTAAGGAGCTTGACTGCTAATAGCATTGGGGCTACCTAGGCCACATGCAGCATATCATTGCACCCAGCTGTAACTTAGTCCTCACTCATTGCACTGCATGGCTGGGCTGTAAGGCTTCTGAATTGTTGGGAAATGGAGAAGATGGTTACATATGGAAGAGAACCTGGGGAACGTTACAAAAGTGTATCTCAACGAGCCAGAATCTGTTGGCAAAGCGACAGGCCCTCATGGGATTCAGTCACCTGTGTGAGCTGTGAATATGGAAGCTGTTTAGCAAAATCCTGCTTTTTCAGAAGCAGAAAGTGCCAGTACTCAGTCTTAACGGCCAGGAGAGCCGCCAGCTGCCACTTTTCCTCTTGGGACCACCTCAGCCTCATGAGTTCAGCTTTGTCCCTGTCCGTGTCTGGATGTTATTTCAACAGTGTTTGTCTGTCTGCTTGTTTTCTTTTGAGAGAGCCTCAGCAGAACTCAGCCTGCATCTCCTCATGTTCCCCTGTGGTGAATTCCCTGTAAATTATCAGAGACCACCAGACTCGCCAGCTGCTGCTTTGCTTAGCAAAGGTGCCTCTAAAAGAAACCTGAAGTGGAAGTGAGTGCAGTCTATTACCAAGAACTACAGAATGTACTGCTTCCAAAACCTCTCTTTGTATAAGAGAAGGTGGCATTGTATTACCAGACTTGAAGAAATGCAAGTAAAACAGGTCCTGAAGTCTTAAAGAAAGAGCAGTTTCTTGGATTTGCTTTTAGTATGTAGAGTGTTATGGTGGGATTCTGTGCACAATGTACCACAATGGACAGAAACAAGCACTTCAGGGGTGGGTTTTCATTATGCAGAACATCTGACTCAGTCTTTTCAAGTATTATTCAAAACAGATGTCCAAGAACAGGAAGGTGCTTGTATGGTGGAAAGGGTACAACTGTTGGCATTTCTCTAGTGTCTGATTTTGCTGGAATTGAATGAGTGGAGGGAACTCTGACAAGTTTGTAAACACCACTCAGAAAAGGTTGCTGTTCTCAAGAGAATTTAAATTATTGTTAAATATTGGTGTCTTTTAAAAACTATATGGTAGTGTATAATAGACAAGATATGCCTGTAATTTTATTTAAATAAAATCAGTTTATTCATCTAAGATGTCTGTTATGTTTTCAAGGGAAAAACATAATCATTATGGGACAGGATTGGATAGATAGACATGTTACTCCGATAGCCCACCTAGAGTAAGAAAGCTTTGGTAAATCTGGTGCTGTATGTACTACCCCAATATGGTTCAGCTTTGCTGGTCTATGGCAATTGGGTTGGGGCTACAGAAGTGAATGGAAGAAAACAGAATAGTTATTTATCCAAAAAAGTATCTTAGTACGTGCAATAGTGGAATAAAGACTGAATTTCAAATACTTCCAAGGACTGCACATCTGTTAAAAGGGAGGAGGATGACTGGAAAACTGCTGGGCACTTGCCTCTGTTCTAGGTCAAATATGTACTTGCTCAAAATATGTGGAAAAAGCCTAATATTTGTCGAACAGGACATAACTAGTCTTTAAATTACTTTCAGAATAGTAATTTCTAGCAACTTGATGTGAAATCATTGCAATTTATTTATGGATTTCCATAAGACACTACATACACTTCTTAGAATAAAAATAAATGTTAATAAATAGTTGAAAAAGCATAATTACAAATACAACATCATGGTTTGGAGCTTTATTCAGAAAAAAAAGTTCTTGTGTAAGGGCTACTGCATTTTAATAAGATATTCTGAAAGGGACATTAGCCAAGGGGTCAACATTTCTGCAAGGAAATGAAATGAGATGGTTATGTCTGCAAATTGTTGCATCTCTGAAAGGGAGAAAGAAGAAAAGGACAACAGGCTGCATTTCTAAAGAAGATCCATGCAACTGATTAGCAACTGAGCAGCTAGAAATCTCTTCTAGCTAAAGAACTAAAGGGGAAGGGAAGCTGCATTTATGGGATATGGTGTTCCAGTCTGCTTCCAGTGCTGTTTAGGTGGAATGAGGTCCCCAGATACGCTCTGGGTTTTTATGGTACTTGTACGGCAACCCCAAAAGCAATGATTATGAGTTCCTGCTCCACGATTGAATGACAGCATGAGTGAAATCCTAGAATCAGAGAATCCTGCACTGCTTTGCTGGAGTTTTACTTGTTTGTAACTGTGATTCAACCAGATGTAGTTGACACATGAAAAAATGTCAAAGATGGTGTTTACTGCTGGCATTGCACTTTATTTGGGCTTGAAAACAAAAAATAGAAAGGAAATAAGAAACATCTGTCTTCAATTAAGTCTCAAAGGAAATGGAGAGAAGCAGAAGAAGCGCATCTAGTCACTCAAGAACAGTTCTGTCTTCCCACAGCTGTGTCACATACAAACTTGCAGCAATAAGGTTTTCTTTTGGTTTGATTTTTCTATCATATAAGAAAAGTTTATAGTACTTTCCTCTAGGATGTATTTTTGTTTAAATTTTGCAATCTGTTTCCTTATGCCATTATTGTTTGATCATTAAGGCTTCTATAAGGCTTCTAGATTCTACAATTCTATATTCCTCTTATTTAGCTGTTGGTGGTTGCACTGTGGTATGCCAGAGCCTTACCCTCTGTCAGATAGGCACAGGCCTTGTGCAGTGGTTTGCAGCTACCAGCCTGGGCAGAGGTAGGGGCAGCTGTTGAATAGTCCCTGCTTCACCACCTGTCCCAATTACATGGAGTGGAGGTGCCATTTACGCTCCTGAAATTAAACACGAAGGCCTGTTGTTGGCCAGCCCTAATAAAGTCTTATAATAGTGTTTATTATAAACACTTACAATAAAGTGTTTCCATCTCCATTACCTCTCACCAGGGGAAGACCTTCTTCTCTCCCTCCCAGCCTCCCCCTTCAGACCCTGTCTTCCCCGCCATTAGCACTCTGATAGTGGCCCTGACAGGCCCCTGGTGTTAACACCCTGCCCAGCACAGGTAGAGCCATGACAGGCAGTGTCCTGGGACCATAGGCAGGTCTGGTTTGGGGACCAGAAGCCCTGTTGATGTGTACTGGGGTGCTGTGCTGGGAGGGAGGAGAGGTCCATCAGCAGGGCTGTGGGCCTGACACACGCAGCAAATGGGCTCTGGCTTTGTTAGTACAAGCATAGCTGGGTGCCTGCTACAAGCAACAAGAATACTTGAGATATAATGTCTTCGTAAGTGAGATATTTTGTGGTGTGAAAAATGTTTGAAATAATTATGTGCTACTTCTCTACAAATATGTGAGTTTTTGTGCTTTTTTTTTTTTTTTTTTTCCTAAATGGAACCGAAAAGGTTAAAGTTCTAGTGGTAGGTAAGTAGCAGTTAATGGTTTATCCATCACGAGGTCATGGATGTATAATATAATTTTATAGCAGAGCAGACATTTGGCACTACAACATGCCTTCACTCCACTGGGAGAGAGTGTTGCTTGGGACAGCTTGCTGTGCAGTAACTGTGACCCTCTGTTCCCTGTGTATTTGGCAGCTTGTTGTCAGGTTTCACAAAGGTAAGAAATACAGTCCTGCACCATTTGAGCTGTATCCAAGCTCTTTATTTTCTTCTGCCTTTTCTGAAGTGCTTAAACATGATTACTGTTAGTTTCATCCCTGTCCTGGGCTTTTTAGGTGGAAATGCCTGTCTTCTTTAATTAATTCTTTGACGTGGCTTTGGAGAATTATCTTGAATGTTCTTTATTCTTCTGGTATAAATCTGATTTAGTTTTCAAAAGATAGAACCAAATCTCTTTCTAGGCTGGTAAATCATGCTTTAAAGTGTTACTATCTAGCTTTACAAGATAAGGAACATCATATAAACAAAACGTGTTGTATAGCACCTGTCCATGATATTATTACAATTTGCATTATAGAAAACTTTGTGGAAGGAATGTAGGAAACACTGATTTGCATATTCTATATCTGAAAATCAGGTCATTGTACTCTCTGAAAACAGTTCCTTGTACAAACTTGAAGCAGAAAATTTGCCAGGGTTTCCTTTCAGCAGAATACTCAATAAATCGATATGATACAAATTCATGCATGGACACATACAAAGAAGTTCATAGAAGTTCATAGAAAGAATCAGCTATTCCTTGCTGCTTGCTCAGCAAAAAGTCAGATGTAACTGGAGGCTAAGAGGAGGAACAGAGAAAAGTTTACATTCTCATTAGGTTATATTTGCTTCAGGTGATTTATCAGATGTTTGCAGGGAGGGAACATACCTAAACACACAAAATGACACAGAAGTAAATATTAATTGCTTAACTTGTAAACTGCAGTTGCTTCAAGGATGGAGGATATCTTCATATCCACATGATGCAGCACTTGCTATGCATAGATGGAGTAGTGATTCTTCTTTCTCCAAACTATTACTGCAAGTATCAGCCTTAGCAGTTCCCAGGATGTTTGGTTTAAGAACAAAACATGACAAAACAAAAAGTTCTCGATGACGTAGTATGATGCAACAATCTTAGTTTTGATTTAAATATATATACAGTAAATATCAATGTGATTTTTGAAATGATTTTCTGCAAAACTTAAAAGCCAAGGACAAATAAAAAGAATATGTTTTCTGAAACTTAAAATAAAAACAGAAGAACCCTATATTTTTAAGCCAATGCCACTATTATTTAGGCCTAAGAGTTTTACTGCGTGGAGGGTAGTTACGAAAGTTAGATCCTGACAGCCTTCTCGGCACTAGAAGTACCACCATCAGTGCTTCCTGCCCAAGGCTGCCCTGCTTGATCACCTTCCCCTACTCTCCTGTAGGCGGCCCAGAATCTGATGCATTTGCAAGGCAGCACTCCTGAAGCTTTGTTTTTAGGGATTCTGTGGATACCATGTTTACTTCAGGCACAAGTTCACCAAACAAGACAGAGGCTTGGAGCTGTGCTACAGATTCCCAGGCATTTTGTGAATTCCCAGGCCTAAAGGGATCCCACTGTAAGGCCTAGTGTTTCTCTGCTACGTTGCCCCAGAAAAAGGCAATGGAGCACGAGCAGTTCAAACATCTACCCAATTTGCCCAATTTGCCCTCACAGAGTCCTTCTTTGCAAATGCTGAGGTGGGGCCATCAAGCTCTCAATTGCTGTGTGAGTTCCTCTTCCTCTTTTGTAAGATTTCCAGTGGAGAAACCATGTCTTTTGGACAACTGATGGCTGGTGGAGACATTACTTAGCTGCCCATAGATGTTATTCCACTAGCATCATAGACATCTGGCTGAAACATAGCTGAGGCAGACTGAAATACAAATACTAAATAGCAGCGACATGAGCAAGAGTTGAGCAATGCTTGCCAAGAACTCAATTACACCAGCCACGTGGCAGGTCTTCTGTATTTTGCAATAATTTTCCAATTATATGAATCCCATTAAAATGTAAGAAATTAAGCAGTCTTAGTGAGAACATGAGGAATATAGAATAGCACACATGTTCCTGACAGCAGTGTTAACTTTTACATTTTCTGGCTTTATTCCCTTTGCCAGCATCTCAAAACACAGACTAAAATGTTATATCCGTTCGTAGGCCTCAGCTTCATCCTTCCGTATAATTTCAAGGAATAAAGTGCCCTCAGAGCACTGTGTTCACTCTGAATGTTAGGGAGTGACTCCAAACTCCACCCTCCACTTCCAGACTGAGTGAGATAAACTGAGAGGAAGTCTTGGTTCATGGGGAATTCCCCATGTTGTCAAGCCATCTCTCAAAGCTTGAGGTCCACCAATGACTTCTCTAGTGCACTATCTGTTGCAGAACACTCCTTAGCCATTCAAGATTTTCCTGGGTCTTTGTTTGAGAAACCTACATTTTTTCAGAGCTTGTTGAACACTGACAATATCATGGCATATGCAGAAGTTCCTGAGATCAGCAATTTCACTGCTATTGCATATATGCTGCTTGTTTTGTTTCTCGAAGCTGAAGCAGCCTGTGCAATGATTACTTCAGACAAAGCCCTCTACTCTTGCCAAAAAACAGAATGAAAATTGGCACCTGTCCTGGAGTGTTAATAGAAGCTGTTGTTGAGACCAGGGCATGGATTTTCATCTGTGTTATCCCATAGCTCCTGGCTTAAATCAGAATATCTCTCTGTGATTCTTGGATGTCTGATTATCCATCTGCTTGTTACCAGTTTTAGTCTGGGGAATCTGTGGTCCTCTTTTGCCCCCTTGTTCCTCTAAAACCCTGCAGAAGCAATTTGGACTTTCACATATTCACATATTCAACAGCTTGGCTTCTTGCAGACTGGAGGCCCATACTGCTCCTGCTCTTCTGGCAGCTACACAGAACAGTTTCTGCCTATGTCTTTGTAGGAATGCAGATTAATTTCTGAAAGCTCTGACTACACTTTGACAGCATTGTTACTGGGGATAAGGATGAACTAGTGGCTGAGTATGTGCTAGCCTGTGGATCACAGAATGAAATATTTTTTTAGATGAAGATCCAAATAAATCAGCTTCATATTTGTTTCTCCCTCTCATCAAATTATTCATATGCATGTATATTTTACATTTACTTATGTGTATCTGCATCTTGCTCATTTATTTACACAGAAACTACAGGACCTGTGGTACCTCCTTGCTTCTGCCTCAATGGTGGATTCTGCCAGGATACAGCCTGTGTGTGCCCCAACGAGTGGGTTGGACAATTTTGTGATATAGGTCAGTACAAGCAATGTCTGTAGTTCCCTCTGCTTTGGGAGGCTGCTGAATCCTCTCCTGTTTCCTCAGCCCTGCTCAGCAGTGTCAGGCGTGCAAGCAGCGATGTGGTTTTTGTCTTGCTCGGTGAGGCTGTATATTTCACCCACTTCTGTCACTCTTTTGAATGAGTAATATATCTGGGGAAGATATTAGGGGTTTCAGCTGTCTGTGGTCTATTTCTAGCCAATTTGGCCTTTGCTTGAATTCCTCTGTTTGAACATCACAGTGACTTGAAAATCTGAGTCAGATCTCTAGGGCCAGTATTGCTCTCTCTGGATTTGCCGGTGCCAAGAGGGCACTATTTAGCTCTGCACTACTGAGGGGACTGCAGCATCCTCAGTTCCTGCTACCGCAGCCACAAGTTTTGGGTGAGTCAGATTTCTGACACCTGGTGTAGCACTGGCCTGGCTGCCTCCCATTTCAGGCTTCTCTGTCACAGCACAGCATTTCTGCACTGGCGTAAATGGAGGGGGTGCTCCCAGATGATCACCAGATCTGGTAAGACCACCCACCACACACTTTTGGAGGTAACAGCCTGCACTGTGGACACTCTGACATGCAGTTGGCTGCCAAGTGGCTAGCTGTGCAGCTGTACCTTTGTCAAATGAATACACTCTATTTTTCGGATGGATGCTGCAAAGTCTGCAGCTTATCCAGGAAAATATTCTTGGTGAGGATGCTAGGTGGATGGAAACTTCATGTCTGCCACACTGCTTCTTTGTGACAAACTGGGTAGAGCAGCCAGCAAACAATGACAGGTTGGATGGGTTCATGATGCATTGAAATGTTTGAGCAAAATAGTTCAGAGAAATCATCTGGAATTTCAGCACTGGAAACAAATCATGATGTTAATTCTAATTTCCTATGTCCATTCCTATGGGTATTCTGTATTTGATTTGCTGTAAATTGTAAAAGTTTATAGTGCCCATCTGTCTGCTATTCTCCCTTCCTGACAAATTCAACTTGCCAATGAGCTGGTCAGTCCTTCCTAGCCACTCCCAACTATCCATGATGTTTGCCTCCTCTCTAACAACTGACAAAGTAAAGGTGTGTATATTATGTACTGGGAATCAAAAGATGAATGTAGGACATAATGGTGAGGGGCAGGTGCCCAATGGAGCATCGAGAGTGTGGAAAAACAGCACAAATGATGTTAAGGAAGTTGGAAAGAGAAGTGGTGGGGCTGGGTAGGTGATGATTTATTGCCAGAAGGAGAAAGCAGAGAACATGGGGCAAAAAACTTTTGTAAACCAACTACACTTGTTCTAATGGAAATATTCCTCTTGGTTCATATTTCATTTATTTTGTACTTATCTTGGCTCTTTTTGTCACAGGTCATATTAAAGAGCCTGGTTTTATTCCTACTCTGCTTGCTTGTTTGCTCATTTTTGTATTTAGTTCTGGACGAACCTTACCTATAGATTCAGAATATTTGCAGTAATTTGAGATTTGCATCAGTGGGGAAAAAAAATCACCAAATGGCTTTATTTCAGATGAACTCTTTCCTTTAAGTCAAAGACTAAGTAGTGTAAGTACATATATAAACCAGCCAAAAACACATTTAGACCTGAATAGCTGAAATGACACAAAATAAATCTTAAATTCATCTATGAATGTATACGCATTCATGCACGAATGTAGCAACCCATTCCTGGGTTTCATTGTCAGAAGGAAGGCAGCATCACCACAAAAGTATTCAAATGCATTGGTATAGACAGGATTCATGCAAGAGTGCTGCAACATCTAGCAAATGTCACTGTGGGGCTGCTGTCACCTGTGAAAAATCATAGTGAATAGGAGAGGCTACAGAAAACTGAAAAAAGACCAACATTATGCCCATCCTTAAAGAAAGAGAAGCCATAAGCCAGTCAGTTTCTCCTCAGACCCTAAAAGATTCTGGACTACATTCTCTTGAAGTCTATTTTCAAGCATGTGAAGGATGAGAATTATTAGGAATAGTCAGTATGATTTTACAAATGGCAATTCAAGCTTCAGCAACCTGACTGCCTTCTGTAGGAAATAGCTGGCGTTATAAGCAACGGAGAGTGAGATATGTAAGACATCTTGTGTTTAGTGAGGTCTCTGGTATTATCTCCCTCAGCATTCTGATTTGGTAAGTGATAATGTACAAGTTGAGTGAATGGACCATTTGCTGCATTGAAGTTGACTAAATGGCTGAGCTCAAAGTGTAGTATCAATGGCTTGACTGACATACAGGAAAATTAAGGCAACTTAATGGTTGATCCTAGGGCCAGCTTTGCCCAACATCTTCATAAACAATCTGAATAATGGCGCAGAATGCCCTCTCAGCAAATCCATGAGCAATATTAAACTTGCAGTGATCTGGAGGTATTGTTGACACACTTAATGGTAGAACCTCATACAATCTTAGAGTAATTAAGGTTGGAAAAATCACTGAATCATCTAGTCCATTCATCAACCTGTCAGCACCATATGCCCCCTAACCATGTCCTCAGTGCCACATCTATCATTTTCTTGAAACCCTCCATGGGTGGTGACTCCACCACATACCTGGGCAGTCTGTTCCAATAGCTCACCACTCCTTCAGAGAGGAAATTTTTCCTAATACCCAATGTGAGCCTCCCTTGGTGCAAATTAAAGCCATTTAGCTCTCAACTCAATAAAGAAGAGCCTTGAGAAATCCAGTGAAAACCTCACAGTAGCCAGCAAAGGCAAATGCTGATCTCTGCTCTTGGGACATGGATATAGACAAGGAGATTGCTGGTTGAGGAAATGCAGAACCTATAGAAAATAAGATCCACAAAATGTTGTGTGACTTAGCAAGGAAATGAGTGCCAGAACATGAAGAGGGGCTCCAAGTTTCTCGAGCCCTCTCAGGACCATAAATATTCTTCATCTAATGCCTGCTGATGGGACACAGTCACCTGAAATTTGGTCTCAACTAACAAAAGTTAGCAAGTACAAGATGCTGCAAATCCTAAGACTATGCTGTGGTATATTTTCAAGCACTTGTAACATTGCAAGGTCAATTTGCATTGTTATAGCAGTGTGGCATGAAATTAGGATGCAATAGGCTGTGACACTGGGTCAGGCCACAGTCTACTAAGTTCACCATCCTGCCCGTAGAAGCAGCCAATATGTAGTGTTTGGCAAAGGTGTGGGGTTTGGGGAGACATGAGGGGGCCTTCTTGAGCCACCACCTCCCATTCAAGCCACCATGTCTAAGACGTCATGTTTCAGTCACCAAAGACTGTCCCCTATTAATTGTTGGAGTCTCATTTGCAGCAAATTTGGATTTTTGTCCCCCCCTCTTCCGTGTTCTGTGGCATTAAGTTACAGATCTAAATAATGCCTAGGTAGCAAGATTCAGAGAGTGAAGCTTTATCAACTTTTTCAAATATACCAGGGCTGAGGCGGTGAAAATAGTGCAGGTAGTAAAAGTTATGGGCTTTTATGTCTGGTGACGTCAAGATCTCTTACAGCAGTTTGGTTTCAGGTAAGATTTATCTAACTGCTGTAAGAGTCATTTATTTCCTTTAAGGCAAAAGATTCAATGAATTTCTATTGTCTATATATATAACATTTTATACATGGACATAATATATATAATAAAATGTATAACATTTTATTTTTGAAAATTGCTCCTTCCATTAAAAAAGTTTGATCAGAATATATATATATTTTTCTTTCTGTACAGTTAATTTTTGTGAAGACAGCATTTACACAGTGAATGTTTCTGAAAATGTTATAAAAAACCTTACTTTTGAAAGGATCTTAGTGGGTAAATACAGCAACTCCAAAGAGAAGTGTGAACCTAACACTGTGAACGGTATGTGTTTCTTTTGCTTCTTTCACTTTCTTTCACTTCCCAAAAGCAAATGTAAGGTTTGTGAAAGATATAAGCTCTTTAGAGCAGGAGATCAGAGCTCTCTGCTTAAAGCAGAGCTCAGGCAGCAGGAGCATAAATCTATCCTCATAGTCTTCTGCCTCAAATGTAATTGATATGATACATATATATATGCCTGTTCAGAACCTGGCTGAGAGTCAGTTCATATCACTGAAGAACAAGTGTTTGATAGAAGAATTATCTGTTTATAACTTACTACTTGATATTTGGATTCAGGAAACTTTCCATGAACTGCAGTTGCATTTTGGTATCACTTAAATCAGGAAAAAAAGCAAGATTTGGGCTTCTTACAGAAGAGATCTGAAAAGTACAGAGTACTCCAATAGCCAATAGCACATACCAGCTTTCAAGACCTTTCAGAAGAGTATCTATTGCATGGATCTCCACAAGACCTTTTTTTTTTTTTTTTTTTTTTTTTTGTGTGTGTGTGTGTGTGTGTGATATTTGGAATACGTTTTTCAAGATATGATAAACAGTTTCTCATATGGTTTAGTGTTGATTTCTGTCTCTGGTTTAAAAGACATGTTTCTATAGCTCTAGCATATTAATACCTATCTGAATCTGGCAAAAGATTTTGGCAACTCTGACAAGTTTTTGTCTGAGTACAAAACGTGTTCGAAAAAGAACAATGATTGATGGACACTTGTAATCCCAAGAGATAAATGTTTTATATGCAAACAGCAAATAACACCAGATAGACAGTCACACCCACTGTACAATTTCAATTCCCAGTGAAGTCATGTGCATGTAAGCAAGCACTTCTGTATGAAATGCATATCTTAATGTTTTTTTACAAAATTACAGGTAACTCTTCAATTGCAGTCCGGCTGTGTTCCAGAAAGGGAATAATTCCAGTTTTAGAGACTCCCAGTATTCTGAATTGTAATGAAAATCTGGACTCTCTAGCATTACAGGTAATCTTCAATTATATCTTAGCATGCTTTTTAAAGAGCAGCAGAAATTTTGCAGCGTCACATTAAAAAAAAAAAAGAAAGCAATAGGTACTTGAGGCAGGAAGTGTGTATTTGTGTTACATTTTTTAAAACTTTACAGAAAGAAAAATGAACCATGAATGTATTTGCAGAGGAATTCTTGGGATGTGTCTGTTTTGCAAATGGCATTTTTCCAACTGTGATTATTTAATTTTGCTTGTTTTTGCCTGAACGCAGCATCCCATTTCATATTACCTAACCAGCCTGGAAGTTCCTCTCTCAGGCTCCCATATCACAGCAAACACCTCAGTGTAGTAGCAATGCTGACCCGGGATATTGAACTAAGAAGAAACTGGAAGGGATTTCAAGAAGACCAGTGGGAGAGAACACAGTAGTGCTAATACTGTTAGGAAGGATTAAGAGCAAAACCTCTCCATTCAATCCCATGATAAGTTGAGCATGGATGAAACACTCTTGTCCCTCAGTAACTCAATGAATGACAAGCTGCTCCTGATAAAACCCAAAACCCTTATGCTTTGCTTTAAGGCTTAACTCCACCATACCCCAAAAACATAGGGCACTGAACACGATTATGCATGCTACAGACAGCAACTGCTCCTCTTTTGCTTCTACTCTTCTATTCCCTATTACAAGTTCCAACTGGAAAAGGAAAAAGAAAATGAAACCAGCTACAGTTCTAGGAGAGCTGATTATTCATTAGATATATATATATATTTTGCTTGAATCCTTGAAACTAAGATAACTTCCCAGTATATAACTTTCATTAAATGGATCACAAGTAAAATCTTCTCCGTAATAATATCACAGAATCATGGAATCATAGAACCATAGAACTGTAGGGGTTGGAAGGGACTTCTGGAGATCAAGTCCAACGCCCTGCTAAAGCAGGTTTCCTACAGCAGGTCACACAGGAAAGCTTCCTGAATATCTACACAGAAGGAGACTCCATAACCTCTCTGGGCAGCACAGATATGTATATTAGTAGTAGCTGTTTATAATACTAATAAGATACAGGTATGTATTTGGTTGCAAAAATAAAGTTGTTTTGCTGCTATCCGTGATTTTGAGTTTTGTTATGATTGTTTATGTTGTACTGCCATCTAGTGAACATGGGCCAGCCCAGGTTCTGAAGATGGCATGCTAGGAGTCCAAAGAGATCTTTATCCTAGTGATCCACAGGCTGGATTTAAAAGGGTTTTATTCCTGTCAGTGCAAATATTTACTATGAATACAAAGTGATGCAGAACAGTGGCATACATGTTCACAGTGCACATGGTGCATATCCTGATGTTATCAAGTATCAATAGTAATTCCCTGCTAATTATAGATAAAGAACTCTTTCTTCCCTATGCAACACATTAACTTTTCTTTCCTACTACTCTAAGCTGTAGAAACTCTTCAAATTTGCATGATTTAATTAAACTTGATTTTGACGGCTTAGCAGTTTAGAAAAGGGATGACTTGGTACACTGTCAATCTCCATAACCTATGAAAAATATTCTTTTGGTGATTAGCACATTCTCCACACCCTTAAAACTTACTGTCATCTAGCTATGCCTTCATGTAATGTACAGATAATGCCTTATTTTGTGTGTGTGTGTTTGCATGCCTAAGATATTACAGGTATTTATGCCCTGCACATTAAAGTGACAAACGGATTCCATCCAGATCCATCCAGAGCTTCTAAAAATTCTTGTTATTATCCCCAGCGCTGGAATATTTTTTCCTTTTCTATATTTATTCCAATTTGATGCCCTACAAGGTACTGAAGTGAGGACTATGTCCTCATTGCAGCTTATGAGTGCTGTGTTAAGACACACTGCTGTTCTGAATGACATTTCTTAGTTCTTCAGATGGCTTTTCAAAAAATCCAGTTCTGGTTATTTAAGGGATAGTGAAAAGCAGACAGAAGTTTGCAAACTCAGAAGCTCTACAAGGCCTTATTACTGCCTGCAGCCACCTGCTAGGAAGAAATGGAGAAAGCCATAGTCTGACTCCTCTTTTTCTACATGCATAATTTGATTTTATGTAAGAATATTATGAAAATGTTAACTCTTTTTTCCTTTTCTTATTTTCTTTCTTCTGAATGGCATTTCCCTGGTAGGTGGAAACTTCAGACATCAGCAATGTTTCAGCAATTGCAAGTAATACTCAGATCCTTACCTCCATTCCCAGTCGACTGACAACGCAGGACATCTCTGCTGCTGCTAATATTGCAGTGCAGATTCTAAGAAAACCAAATGTTTCAGAAGATTCCCAGGTGAGCATTAATAGGACAGAAAAAAGTTTTTTATGGATTAATATTTGGGATATGGATTCTCTCCCCCCTCCCCCCTCCGTCAGCACAAGGAACTCTCTCCAGTCTGCTTCCAATTAACTTTACATAACAACACAACCAAATGTATCCATTTTCCCATTTAGTGATTCAGTAGCCCTGATTGCATTCTTGTGGATTCACTGCTGCTTCAGTTCCCAAACAGAATGTAAATTTGGTTTTATCAGTTGTATGGACCTGCCCATATTCTGGAATTCTAATACTGGCATCATTTGATGTTTAAATTCATCATTTAATCTTCCCTAAGTTAATAAAAGTGTGGTATATGTGAACCATTGGCTTTAAGCTTGTATTCTCTCTAGTTACACCCTTTATTTTGTTTACTCCACAGCATGTATTTTCAAGAGATGTCCACTGCATCCTTACTTTGCCAGTGCACTATGTAGATTACATACATGCCAACCCCCTAGTTCTATGTTTTTGTTGTTCTTTTTTTTTAATGTTTTAATAAAGAACTTAAATTTTAATATTTTTTTTTATATTTATATAAACTAACTTTAATATATATTTTATATGTGGCCCAAGATAATTCTTCTTCATTCAGCGTCGTTCAGGCAAGCAAAAAAGTTGGACACTCACTGTAGAACAAGGGATGCTTTATTGTAACTGCTTTTGAACAGTACTTTTTTTCCTTTTTTCTTCTTGACTCAGGCATCTGTGGCAGTTTTAACTACAGTAAGTCAGCTCTTGGATGCCAACGAAACAGAATTCAATGACAATAATCTTGTCAATGTTACAGCAAGGTAACCTCAGCCTTTGCCCTTTTTGTTTAGATCTAGCAAACAGCATTTTCCCTTGTATTTCAGAATGAAAACCATCATGAAGGTACCAAAGCTTCTTCAGTGTTCAACTCCAGTGTATAATTTGATTAGTTCAGTAAATTTACACCAACAATTTTGGCTGTTTTTTTCTGCTTTGGATAAAGAATGAGGACAGGGAATGAGAAGTGGGGACTTTTGGAATTTTCCAATTTCGTTGTTGGTTGACATCAGCAGTTTTGGCAAATTGTTCAGGTTTCACAATACTACCTGTGGACAGATAGAGATTTACATGGTGGACTAACCTACTAGCTGGTATTCTGTCCCCTGTTCTTAGAGAGAACACGCACAGCCTCTTCAATCTACCTGAAGTACCAGAGAATCAAATCAGAGAGGGAGCTGAGCCTATGGCTGCTTGTGACAACTAGAGGTGACTTTTTTCCCACTCATTATTTTATTGCAGCCTCACAAAAACAATGGAAGAATTTTCTTTAATGGGCAATGTCACTCAGCCCAACGTTGCAGTCCAGTCTGTTCCACTGAAATTGAACTCCTCTACAGTTCTGTTTTTGGCACAGAGAGGTGAGCTTGGGCACGTTGTTGGATTTACAGGCGGAAGGAGCTATGTACCATAAATTCTAATGCAGATGTTGTTAATTTTTCTAGATACAACCCTGTCATATTTTCCATCAACAAAACTAGAAATACAGGAAAACGTCCCTGGGCTTACTAGTGAACTCACTACTGAAGTCCAGATACTGCTCAATATTAAAAGTAACAGTAAGTTCTTTCACCTACTGAAATCTGAACGTGGTATCTTTTGAATGAGTATTCCTGAAAAACATGCTTTCGAAATAACTTAAAAAACAAAAACTGAACCTGAATGTTAACTTTTTCTAACAATGTTTTAATGCATGTTGGTACCATATATAATGGCACAAAAATGCACATGTCAAACGAGTTAGATGATCTTATTTATAGATTAATGCAGATGTACCTGTAATGGCCAGAAAGCTTTTCATGTCTGTTTTCTGTTTTTGTTGTATTTTTTTTCCCCTGCTTTTTTGGTCTTTAAAAATTCAGAACATAATGAATCTTTGACCAAATCTCTGTAGACATAAAGTTCAAAATCTAGTATATACGTACCTTGTCTGAAATCCAAAGTCATCAGGCATTTCAACTAAAATTATTACTACTGTCAGGGGTCAGTACATATTGTGCTCACATCTGTGTGTTGGTATGGTATTCAAAGGCACACAGGATTTTTCCAGATGCCCACTGTGTACACTCTGCAGTGCTTGTAAAGGTATAGTTCCTCATTTTCCACTGAAGCCGTGGCAAGGGTTAATGCTGAGTTAACCTGCAGTGGGAGTCTCTGGCAGGTTATAGTCCCACCCTTCTTACCAGGTACACAACACCTGGCTGCTAGTTATAGGACAATTGTTTTTTGCATGTCCAATTTTGTTCCTTGTATATGATTTGGCAGAACACTGATATGTACAGCTGCAACTATGTCATGCTAAAACTGCAGGAGTTTCAGACTGGGTACCTGATACCAGCAGGCTTGTTCTTGTTCTCTCTGTTTACTGACAGTGACATTAGAGATCATAACACAAGAGTATCATGAAGATGAAGTATGCAAAATACTTCAAATATAAATACACCAAATTGCTGAACATCATTCATATACCAGCCCACAGGGAAACAAGTAATGCAGTCCTCTCATCTGAGTTAGAAAAAGAGTCAAGGAGATAAAGGTAGCCTCACATACACAGCAACGAGAATAAAACAAACATGGAAGAGCTCATTAACAGATCACCATCCATTCTGCTCACTGATGTAGACAGTGATCCTGTAGAAAGCCAGTGATCATGTAAACTCTTTATCACAATGCATTTAACACTTCTCTCAGAGGGTTCAACTGAATTTACAGCTTATTAAAAATAATAATAATAAATTATTCAGTATTAAATGTACAATTGTGACATAGCTATAAGATCATGTTACTCTTTCATGATAAAAAAGTAGAAAGCTAAGAATGAAATCAATGATAAAAAACACAATTTTTGCTTTGTTACTTCAGCAGAAATTAAGAGTAGTAATTTAAATCAAAAGAAACAGAGTCCAAAAACTGGGTCTGAAGTGAGAAGAGTAGCCAACCTATTTTATTTTATGACTTCCTACCAGTTAAAAATGTCCCCGTTGTTACTATTTATTATGTAATAATACAAAAAGCCTGGTCATTTTGAGTGTGTATATGTATCTGGATTTAGGATATTATCCTCACTGTTGATGTTTTTCCTCAGAAATGGCATTAGGAGAAATTATTTTCACACTCCACTGCAGCAAAAATTGAAGATGAATCTTTTGAGATTCATGGGAAAAGAAACTCTCCTCTACATCTGAAATGGATTCTACCTAAATATCTTGACAAAAATCTGCTGTAAATACTGGATATGTGAAGCAGCATAGAATAGGCTTCTTCTAAGGCACCAGCTTCTCTGATATCTCTATCTTCTTTGCTGTTTGCCTAGCGAAGGTTCGTCAAATGATGGCAGAGTTGGCTTTGTCCTTTATCAAAATGACAAACTCTTCCAGTCAAGGATTTATAGGAGTAACAGTAATTTATCTAAACAAATTATTTCTGGCAATATTGATGGCGGAAGAGCCAGTGGTGTTGAAATAGCCTTCAATCCCAAGGTAAGCTTCAGTTTGAAATGCTGTGTTCAGTTTGACCAGAAGCTGTCCTTATCCTACTATCTGTCTTCAATACTCAGAAAGACATATAAGTAGAACAGTGCTGTTATGGGATTTTTTTTTTTGTTTGCGCTGTGGGAGGGAGGATGTTGGTGGGTTTTTATTGTTCTTGTTTTACTGTTCTTGTTTTTATGGCAATAAGTTGAGAGAGTTTGGTGGATTCATATTTGGGGTTCCAGGTGGATGAAAACTTGATACAAACCAGCAGTGTGCTTTTGCAGCCCAGAAGACCAACTGTATCCTGGGCTGCATCAAAAAAGAAGTGGCCAGCAGGGAGAGGGAGGTGATTGCCCCCCTCTACTCCGCTCTTCTGAGGCCTCAGCTGGAGTACTGCAATGAAGTCTGTGGCCCTAGGCATAAGACGGATGTGGAGCTGTTGAAGCGTGTCCAGAGGAGAGCCATGAAGATGATGAAAGGGCTCCTATGAGAAAGGTTAAGGAGTTGGGCTTGTTCATCTTGAAGAAGAGAGGCTCTAGGGGAGACCTCATATCAACCTTCCAGTACTTCTGAAGAGCTTATAAGCATGAGGAAGACTGATTTTTTACATGGGGAAATTAAAAGAGAAGAGATTCAGGTTAGATATTACGAAGAAATTTTTTACTCAAAGGATAGTGAAGCATTGGCACAGGCTGCCCAGAGAAGCTGTGATGCCCCATCCCTGGAGGCATTCAAGGCCACGTTGGATGGGACCCTGGGCAGCACGAGCTGGTGGGTGGCAGCCTTGCTCATGGCAGGTGGACTGGAGCTCAATGATTAAGTTCCTTTTCCAACCTGAGCCATTCTATGATTCTACGATTTCCTCCATGAGGAAATTATTCCAGATGTTACTGCATTTTTTCCAGAAATTCCTTATATGAGTACCCATTTCACACAGATGATGTATACTCATTTTTATCACGTTTTCTTCAGAAAACAACAGTTGGCTTCTTCTTAAGATATCTACGTCACGCGACAAAGTTTTTAAGGCTTCAACACATGAGTACAAAAGATCAGTAATCACCACCATAGATTTATACTGTTAAGTCTTCTAGGAAACACGTCTGTTATGTGGAAAACTACTTTTTTCTTACTCCTACATTTATGTCTTATTTTACCGCAAATAATGTGAATGAGGTTACTTTTAATATTTATTTGCACTTCAAGCTGTTTATTGCTTCTTAAAAAACAGTTCAAATTGCAGTAACATGCTGAAGTGTTTGTCTGAAAAATACAGCATGCAGGTTGACCTATGACTGTGAGCAAGCCATGTGCTGAGGGTGGGAGATGGTTTGCAGAATTTATAATATTTTTCTTCCTTTTACAGTGCGAATTCAGCAGTTATCAACTGGCAGTAATTTAAAATTTCTAATATCTGAAAACTGCTGTTTGACTTATGCAGACTTTCTTGGAATTTTATTTAGTGCTTTGTGGATGTTTATCTGAATAATTCATAGAAATTTTGTTGTCAATCTTGACTGAGAAAGGACATTCAGAGTTCAAAAAACCAAGTATTACTGATATCCTTCATAATGCTTGCTGGAAAGCCTGGAAATCTCTTAGTAGCTGTCAGCTCTCTTTTCAAAAGATTGTCTGTACACTGGTGCATACCTGTTTGTGTTTCCCTTGCCCATTTTTTCTTCTTGTAACCCCATTCCATAGTACAACACATCTGAACTTCACCTGCGTGATCATGCCTGTGTCTTTTGGGACTATGCTATCAACGACTGGAGCACCGCAGGCTGTATGAAAGGAAGAGATCAATTCTTGAGATGCAAGTGCAATCACACTACTAATTTTGCTGTTTTGATGGTAGGGCATTAATTATTCCCTTAATAGGCAGAGTCTGGTGTGGTAGTTCTTTTATTATTGGTTTTCAATTGTTCTCTGACTTACAAGGGCTTGGGTGCAGTGCCCTAGCTTGGAGGATGCTGAGCTAGAAGGAACAGCAGCTGAACATGTATCTATTTGTCTCTGATCTTTGGCAGAGCTGGCAGACTGGGACATACAGTCCCCAGGATGACGGAAGGCCAAATGTATGGGTGCATCCTGGCTTTGTCTGCCATAAAGCCTGGCTAAGTCCACCTGATTTTGCACCTAAGCTGCAAGGAATTGGTGGCTCCCCTCATGCTGTGGTAGCCCCCAGCTCTGCACCCGATCTGCTGTAGCTGACTTAAATGTCTGGAATCTAAGGTGCTCTGACACCAACAACAAAGTACCTTGGGATCTGTGTTAGCTGTGGTACTACCTTGTGCTGGGCAAACAGCTCGAAGCACTTGGCACTTTGCTTATAAGTTAACAAGCAACAATTCATCTGTAAATATTAAACCTACTACCACTGAATTTTTCTATAATGCTCTCTTATACCTACAAGACTATTTGGATATGACTGTCTCCATCATTCATTATTCTGCCAGTATTGGCTTCTGCTTCTCTGAACAAAACACTCTCTGGGCAGCATCAGGTACTGGTGGTCACTCACTTTCTGAGTGTAAGGATTTCAGTTTCTTTTTACTTTGCCTTCACAGAACAGCATTTCCATATTTCTAATAGTTACTTGTTTCCCTTTATATGCATGCCCTTATTTGCATAAAATGACTATATTATAAGAGAAGATTTCCATTCATTTAAGCAAAGTTAAATGTATTTTCTGTTTCTCTGACTACATTTACATTTTGCTCACAGCTTTATTGACACTATACAAAGGCTGGTTTTGATTGAGAATTCCTCACAGCATCTTCTCTTAGACCTTAACCTCGGAAGTCAAAATTCAGAATGCACATCAATATGAAAAGTTAAAGCTATTCTTTTCTGTCTATGTTGATTTACATGTCTTTGTGAATAATTCAATTGCTATTTTGCTGAACACCTGATTGGCTTTCTTAAATCTCCTTTTGCAGTTTTTCACAAGCTTCTGATCAGGAATAATTTTATGTGATCTGGAAGTTTTAGCAGTAGGTAGCAACTGTCATAGCTTTACTCAAACATTTTCATTTCTGTGTGCAAATAGAAACAAATTTTACAAAGAAAATGATATTTTTTATCTTACAACTGATGCAAATTGTTTTCTAGGCCTTTCAGATCAAATACAAATACGCTAAGCCTTTGGAGTATATCTCTTACATTGGTGTTGGATTGTCCATTGCTGGTCTCACCACTACCATTTTGTTTCAAATATTCACTAGGTAAGCATGAAGATGTGAAATTGTATTTTATGCTAAGTTACAATATTTTGCTCTGTATATAGTTTGGGGGAAAACAGAGACAGAATCCAGATTGGAACACACTGCAATATTATTGATCAGCAGACCATATTAAAAAGCAATCTAATTCTTTTGCATAGCCTAGGAAGGTATCTTACTGGTTGGTGAAGTTATGAGATGTCTATACACAAGAAGCTATGGCATGCCACCTAACTGTGGTGGATGGTTTGTTTTCTATTTTTCCAACACAAAAGTTCAACCTGGGAATGGCAAGAGTGCTACTACAAGGCAGCTCACCAGCTATAAGATAATAAAGCAGGCACTGTGTGCTACTGAGGACCAACTCAAGGGTTTATCCTTTTACCATGGTCTCCCATGATCATGACCACAAATGTGATCTCTGAATCATGTATTAGCATGACATTTGCTCAGTCTCCATGGGGGTGGTGGTGATCTGCTTTTACTGCTGTGTAATAACAGTATGTTCCCTGCCTCTCTGATGTCTCAGTCACTACTTTGGTCAGTCACTTGTCAATACAGACCCTCAGCTGTATTATTGCTACACACCACACCACACAATGAGGTGTGGATCACATTTGTTCTCATTAATTACTTTAAAAATGTGAAATAATCTTTCATCACCAGTATTACCCACTTCTTATATTCCTGTATATCCCATGCCTGAGTACCGCACACAATGTCTGATCAGTTACCTTTCTCTTCACTAGTTATGAATATGCCTGTTGCATGGGTATCTTCATTTAGTGCTAGTCATTTCAGTCCACTCTTTTTTCTCTTTGATTTTTAATGGTCATGTGGAAAAAAAAAAAATATATATATATATATATACCTATATATATAGGTAGGTATATTATAATATAGGTATATTAGGTTATATATATATATAACCTAAGGTTCTCCTCTTTCTATCCTATTTAAACATTTCCCTGCTTTCTGTTGTCTATTTTTTGATAGTTTATATACTCTGCTGTCTCGTGTTTATAAAATGTCTGTATGAAACAGATGATTTCAAAGCATCATGAATATATAGCAATGCAGATTATGCATGCTTCTTGTGTTACAGTTTTGTAATGAATTATTTCATTCAAATACAATTATCACAGATTTTCTAGATGGACACTTCTGGAACTAATGATGTCATGTGATTCCCTCTTGAGCAGGGAGCAAAGTCATGCCAACAGAGCTGTAGCTATTATAGATTAAGAACTCTCTCATCTTGCTTGAATGAATGTCAATTTAATTCCATCAAGGTCATATTTAAGATTTTAGGAGCTTCCAGACCCTGCTTTTTAAATGCGTTTATTAGACAGAATGTGGAAGTAGAGTTCTATTATTGTTGTTTACAAATACTTGTCTTAAGCTATTTCACCTCTGAACGCTGAAGAAAATGATTCTGAAAAGAGAAAAGTAAAAGAACATTAAATGCATTCAAAATAATATTGTAATGGGCCCACTCCTAGAAGGTGCTGGGCCATCTCTGTTCCTGTTAAAATCAGACCAAACTGGTGAATTAGATGAGTTGTCCAAGAGTAACTACAGTGTGGAATTTTGCAGAAAAGTTACTTCGTGTTTTTTTTTCTCCGTTAAGGCTTACATGTGAAGGCTTGCACACTCTACCTTGCTTCTAATGTCAGCTTGAATGAAGAAGTGTTTTAGAATCTTTCTTATTTTGCTTTCCTTTTCTTTTTTTTTTTTTTAATCCCAAATATATTCCTATAAATAGGAAAACAAGAAAGTCGTCTATAACGTGGATGTTAGTGAGTCTCTGTTCCTCCATGCTAATTTTTAACATCATCTTCATCTCTGGAATTGAAAACCAAAATGCCAGGAAAGACAGTAGTGATACCAGTGGAAATAACCAACAATTCAGTACTTACACCACCACTAATACCATACTCACATCTGATGTGGTAGATCCTCCTGCAGATGCCTGGTGCATGGTTGTGGCTGTCCTGCTGCACTACTTTTTGTTGGCAACATTTATGTGGACAGCACTCAATTCTGCACAGCTGTACTTACTGCTACTCAGAACCATGAAACCCTTTCCTGGACACTTCATTGTAACCATGTCAGCAATCGGATGGGGTAAGACTTAAGCTGTAAATACTTCCAACTCTTACAAAAGTATCAGTACATAGTACAGGCAGAGAGAGGTATAAAATAGCAGATCAGTAGTGAGGAACTGTAATCTCTGGTTTAGACAATATGGTTTAATAAATAATCCCCTGTTACAGTTTACTCAGCTGCTATAAGCTAAGCTTGTTTTCACTGTCTGGATACAGCACAGAAAACAAGAGCTCATTCACCAGCACAGCAACATACATCTATTGCATGTAGGACAAATCTTTACAATAATCAAGGCATTCAACAATCAGTTTCTGTCAACTACAGGATTTTATTTCTTTTTCAGATACAGTGATTACATATATAGACTCAAATTCTTCACTGAGCTCTCTCTGAGATGCCTCATGCCCTCCACCAGAGCTTTGAATACATCCAAAAGCATGGGCTGATTTACATAATTTGTTATATATTATGTAGTATTATTATGTAACAATATTATAACAATTAATAATTAGTATTAATGACATTAATATTATGCATCAATATTATGTAATAATACAATATTATGCATTGATAAGAGTGCATTCTTAAAAAAGTAATAGCAATTAGCAGCAACACTGCAGGCTGAAAGGAAACTATTTGGAGGACTGAAGAATGCAGTTAGATGCCCAGGAGATAAAGTAAAAATAATACAGTACACAAGACTACCTGCCATTTCCACATCGTGTATTCAGCATGTATGGTATGTTGTTTCTAATGGCATCTACCAAGCAGCTTAGATCCTGATTTTTTAATTATTTTTTGCATTTGGGTGGAGGCAGAGACAATTTCTCTAAAACTTCTAGAATTTGGACTGCACATGCAAGTCAGAAAATGTTCAGTGAAAGCTGCCTGGCCACACATCGCTGTCCTCCAGCATTAGGTTCTTCATTGTCCTGATACTGTTTGTGCTTCTGAGAGAGCACAATTCTGACTCACTGCTTTTTAGACTTTGAGAGCACAGCCAATAGTTGGCAGTCTGGAAGATCTACAGTAGGGCTGAAGAAGGGGGTAGGCAAGAACTTATTTATGTAGAATGGAGATAAGGCACACCTATGCAACTAAACAATAACAAGCCAGTGTCTCTCTTATTAATTAGGGGTCCCTGCTGTAGTAGTTGCAGTAACACTTGGAGCTACTTATGGAGAAGGGAAAGCTTTAAACTACCGACAGGAAGAATTGTAAGTTCGTGTGTCATTACAATACTTGCTATCGTATACCTTATGTGATGGCTTATTATTAACACCATTCCAGGTTTATTGTTAGTATATATTTTTGTATATTTAAGTGCCTCTACTAAAAAAAAAAAAAAAAAGCAAAATTCTTCATTCAAACTTAACTTTCATTACAAGGAGTTGCAGCTTTTCCTCACTAAGAATGTGGGATTTACATCTGCCCTGAATCCTCCTGCAAGATCTTCTTTGGCTTTAAATGGGAGTTGTAGACAGTTTTACAGAAACTGAAATTGAAGACCTTCAATTAAGTGCATAACTGCATTTCAGTACTTAAATGTAGTCCTTTGATTTATTTAAAATCTTTTTGGTGGGTATAATATAGCCAGCACCCCAGAGCAGGCTATAGACTTGAAGTGCTCCTTGGTGATAGTGTATGACACAGAGAAAACACTAATTTCAGAAATACAAACACCCTTCCACATGATTATATAAGGGTAGACAAAGTCGTTCTATGATTCTATGATTCTGTGGCGGTCATCTCACTGTACCGATATACGGAGTGTTGACATCTAGCTTGCAATTATTTGTCAATGAAAAAAAGGAAGTAAATATGATTGAAATGTAACCTCACCCTCCTGAATCTCCTCCTGCTTTTGTTTCAACCTTTGTCCGTAAAGTTTTTCCTTTTGCTCTTCAGATTTATTATAATATTTACTCGAAACTTGTATGTGGCGGACAGATACCTATTTGGTAGGTATCTATTTGGTATTATTTGGTAGCCACTTTGTAATACTTATCTCTGCAGTTTATTTGGTAAATCACTGGCATTTCCCAAAGAAACATGTCTGAAAGCCCTGTTGTCAAGGAATGATCGCCTTTCAGAGACAGCCTAGGACTAGAAAGCCCTATGGGGTCTCTCAGGATGAAAAATAGCCAACTGTTTTGTTTTGTTTTGGTGTATTGAACAATGTGCCCAACAAATCTTTTGAAACTGCCTCTCTTTGTATTAAAAGTTGCTGGCTTGCAGCCCTGGATCAAAATCAGAATTTCAACATGAAAAAACCCATGTTCTGGTCCTTCCTTTTGCCAGTAGCATTCATACTCCTCTTTAACATTACCATCTTCATCAAGATCATTGTTTCTGTGATATGGAAGGAGAACAAGAATCTGACAAGGTGAGGTAGCATAGAATTCCTCAGACCTTTCAGAATATATATTCCTCGATGTCTTATTAAGAGCTCAGACTTTCTTGTTACAAACTCAGATTTTTGAGAAAATCATTTGTTTTAAAGAAATGCACACTTAAAGCAGTTAGAGAATAATTTCCACTGCTGCAATGGCTCAGAATTTTCTCATTTACATAAATGAGCACATTGTAGGCTTCCCCCCTAACCACCATCACTTTGGTTTTGGCTGCCACGTTACTCAACTTGGCTTCAACGAAGGTTATGCTTTACTGTTTACTAATCTCAAAGAACTAACCTATTCAGCAAAGCTTTGCACTTCGTTCCTTTTACATACAATTTTAATAGTTGGAATAGACCAAAATACCGTCTCTCTGACTCCTCATGGGCTTAAGAAAAACTGGATATCCAAATTTCAATGGCAGCTAATTCTTATACTGAAAACTGTGAACGTTAGGATTGAAGTTATTCTAAAAAGCTTATCATAGCTAATTTGCTAATTTCCAGTGTTTCATGCTGCCTTGGTAAACCTCATGTTTTAATCAAAGAAATATACAGCCACACTAGATATTCCAAAGACAGATTATTCATACAAGCTTGGGCAGATTTCTTTTTCTCAATTTATTTCCTGGATGATACCCCAAACAAATGTAGTAAGATATATGTTCTCAGCTCAGCTGAGTAACAGATATTTGCAGTATAGTCCTTAGTAAGTAAAATAGAAAGTTTAAACTCAAAAATAGATTAAATTATGTGGAGAATAATTTTTGTGTGTGTGTGTGTGTGTTTTTCTAGGAATAAAAAGGATTCACTCATGAAAAAGATGACTGCCACTATCTCTATAGTAGTGGTGCTTGGAATCACCTGGACAATTGGCTACCTCATGCTAATAAGTCATGAGGAAATGAATATATTTTTCAGCTATATGTTCTGCATTTTTAATGCTACACAGGTAAAGTATCTAGCAGTTCTGAGACTAACAATTTAGACACTGGAAAAACAAACAAACAAACGTCTCTGATACATTTGTTGAATGTAGAGAGGAGGACCTGATGGAATGCAGATTCAGATTTTTTTTCAGACAGGGGTGCTATCCTTCTGGTCTCAAAGAAATGTGATATTCAGAGTGAATATCAGGAAAAAACCTCCTTGTCAGCTGTGGAAAAGCATCCCAGGAAAGTAACTAGAGATTTATGCCTTGAGAACTTTCACAGTGATTCTGAATAAAAGTCTACAGGAAAGCATCTGCCTCGTTTTACTCCAGGAGTAACACAGACCTTAAGAATTCTTGGCTTTGTACTCACATAAGGCATATTAAGTACGTGAAATAGTGGATACTTCATTAATATATTAGTAAACATTTTCTGCAAAACACCTAACTGGACATATGTGACAATTCCCACAGTTCCTTCATCCCCAAATCTTAAGTTGTTTATTGTCATCTTGATTTACTGAAAACTGAGACCCTGTATACCAGAGGGGATCAGATCTGCAAACTCTCCCTGCAAAAAATTCCTGATATGGTTATTACTATACTAATGGATACAGTGATTTTTTTACATACATAGGAATAGGGCAAGAGGGAATGGTTTCAAACTAAAGGAGGGAAAATTTAGATTAGATGTCAAAGGGAAGGTTTTCACAGAGAAGGTGGTGAGGTGCTGGAACAGGCTGCCCAAGAGAGGTTGTGCATACCCCATCCCTGGAGGTGTTGCTATCCAGGTTGGATGGGGCCCTGGGCAATGTGATCAAGTACTTGGTCTAGTGTTGGGCAACCCTGCCTGTGGCAGGTGAGTTGGAAACTGATGATCCTTGAGGTCCTTTCCAATCCAAAACATTCTATGACTCTACGATTACATGATTCTGTGATTTAAAACTGAAATAATGAACAGAGACAGAATACAAATCTGTCTCAAAGAATTAGGGTTTTTTGTTTGTTGGTTGGTTTGTTTTCCCTCCTTCCCCTTCAGGATTCTCTTGATTAATGCTTTTAATGAGAACTCAGAACAGAAATTTTGCAGTCCTGCTTTGCCTCCACATATGTCTGCTGAAAATGATGACAGGGTACACCAGTCACATTAATTGCTTAAGAGTCAGGCAAGTCTTACATTCATTCTGTTCATTAGAAGACATATTAACTAATTCACTACAGTGTGCAAATGAGGTAACTATAGCTGCAATTTCATAGTAACATGAAATAATTGTCCCAGTTAAAGACATACTTGTATTTTAAAGTATTAATGTCATTGTTAATGGTTGCTGAAAACTATTTTGTAGATATTTTTTTCAGGTCAAAAAAATACTAACTAATCTCCTCTAGTTTTATCAATGAAACATTAATGGTGTTTTTTTTTTTTTTTTTTTTTCTTTTTCTCCATAGGGACTTCAGATCTGTATGCTGTACACTTTCAGATCACCAATCTTCAAGAAAAAGGCTTTTGAAGTGTTTTCTGTTTTGCGGGTACCGGGGATGCAATTTTATCTGCATTCAGAAATTTACCACGTTTCAAAATCACAGCCTGCAAAGCATTCCCAAGGAATTTTCAGATTATCTGAAATTTCTACAGAAAATATTTCCTTGTCTACTCTCCCTAGGAGCTGTTAGAAACCTGTAAATATATTAAATATAATCCTGCATTTTTTTTTTCATGGCTTGCTTTATGTAGATCTCACTGGTATCTTGAATGACGAACATACTGTTCCAACTGCAGGTAGCTTGGAATAGATTTTAAGGACAGTAGGAGTAAAAAGCAGGACTGCATGTGTGTGATTGTGCAGAGGCAGCACAATGGTACGTCTTGATGCCACTTGCACTGTAGGCAATGGAGGAAGGTCTTTGAAAGGAGGTTACTGTGGATTTGTGTTACAGTACAGACATGCAGAAGTTGCTCTGCTTATGTCTTTTTCATTTCTCAGACCAGTTCAACATGTTTACCTAGTCTATTCAATGTACCTCTTCTCTCCCTTTTGTAAGAACAATTTTACTTTAATAAGAAACCAGAAGGTAAATCAAATGTACAGTTCTTACTGGTTCTGAGTCCGAACTATATACACTACCTTCATAAAATATTGAGTTTACAACTGTTTTTACAGGAGAAAATCTGTATCTTGGAATATT
Source organism: Perdix hodgsoniae (assembly GCA_035772895.1). Taxonomy (NCBI): domain Eukaryota; kingdom Metazoa; phylum Chordata; class Aves; order Galliformes; family Phasianidae; genus Perdix; species Perdix hodgsoniae. The sequence goes on from JAPSGF010000016.1 coordinate 6,422,149, forward strand.
TTAAAATTTTGCAACTAAAACTTCTTCAGTTTAAATACTAGTTAGACAAAATATCCTGTTTTTGTATGAGAAAATAATAATAATTAAAAAAAAAAAAAGTTAAGCACTTGAAGAAACAAGCTAGGAAATAAATTCTTCATAAATATATAACCTAGGTTCTATTCACACCACCCCAAGCATTTGCTTACGTTAGGACACTTCCCTTTTGGAAGTACACAGGTATTGCCAGATACCAGCTGAGGTATTTCCTGCATTCAGTCACACTCTGGCATTTGGCTGCACCTTTCTTTCTGCCTCTCTGTCCTTTGGTTTCATGGGGAGCTTGGCAGAGGAACAAGCAGCTCTTCTCCCTTTGTGACCTTGAGCAAAGTTCTAAAGCCCACTGTAGCGGGCTCTTGTCTAACAAATGGAAGTATATATTTTGACACATCTCATTCCCTTCTGTGAAGAAAAAAAAAGCCTGAGAAATTTAGAGAGGTAATTTTTAAAAAAACATTATCATTTTTTTTTCAAATACATTTGTATGCTTTGCTATCTCTGGTTTAAAAAAAAAAAAAAAAAGAACATCATGTTGAGATTTTCATAACCTGCTTGAAGAAGCATAGCCAGCCTCCCCCATTAATAAGCCTCCAAAAGAGCCAGCTATCAGATAGAAGGCTGAAGTTCATCACCATTGCTCCAGAAAGCCAAAGGTCAATAAAACTTATCTAGGACAGGTAATCAATACTTTTTTTTTTTTTGAACAGGTTATGTATGTTTCAGGTTGCATATCATATACTTGTAAATCCAATTCGTAACACCTGCCTTTGCTGATTCCTTCAACTTGGTTAAAGAAAAAGTATTTTCGAAATTATAACATGGTTTAGGAAGGATGATCTTAGATCATGCCGTCAAAAGCAGCTGGATATTGTGAAGGTGGCTCCTTCAAAGAGTAATAGCACTTTCTTGTCTATGATTTTTTTTTCCCCCACAAAAAAATTCTCCAAATCCCATTTGGAGAATGGGAACTTTTAAAAAGCTTAATAAATATATAATCTTAATATTATAACAAAGAAAGAAAAAAAAAAAAAAACCACCCACAAAAAAAAAAAAAACCAAACAAAAAATCTAAACATGCACACACAAAAACTACAACTGAAGAATATATAATATTGGATTGATAAATTGTTGCCTTTTAACTAACTGCATCAAATATACTGTTTTGAATGTTTTCAGATACTAGCAAAACATTTTAGAGCAAGTACTGAGGATGTCAGAACTAACAGAAAACATTTTCAGCATTAAAATTACTGAAAATTATAAATGTTATTATTTTTTCTTATCCAGGGGATCTTAATTGCAGCATTGAAGCAAAGCAAAATTCAGACTTTTCAGGTTATATGCTTGATTCTTGTGGGCTCAATAGTTCGACTCTTATCTATACACGTGGAATATATTAATCATGTGGTGAACTTTGGTATTCTTTGTGATACGTGTGCTTTAAGTTCAGGAAGTTCCTCCTTGTTAACACAGGGAAAAAGCTTCTGTGTTATCAAAGGAATGTTTTGGAGGAGGATTGAGTAGGACAAGCGGAGATAGAGGAGGTTTAGGTTAGATATTAGGAGGAAGTTTTCCACACAGAGGGTGGTGACGCACTGGAACAGGTTGCCCAAGGAGGCTGTGGATGCCCCATCCCTGGAGGCATTCAAGGCTGGGTTGGATGTGGCTCTGGGCAGCCTGGTCTGCTAGTTGGCAACCCAGCACATAGCAGGGGGGTTGACACTAGATGGTCATTCTGATCATTTTCAACCCAGGCCATTCTATAATTACATGATTCTATAAACTGTCTGGTATGAAAAATGACAGCTTGTAATTTAATGGACAGAAGGGTCCTGTCTTCCAGGCCTCTTTCCTATGTTTTTAAAACTAAAGAGATGATACATATTTGTTTACACTGAAATTGCCAAATTATTCCTATTTTCTCATACTTATCTACCTCTTATCTAGCTCTGTTGTACCTTTCTTTGCCTACGCACAAATGACCAGCCGTGATGGACCCCATTAACTTCAGATGCATTGTCCCAAGGGATCTTGTCAACTATATCCTTCAGCAGCCTCAAGTCTGTTCTCCCCACATCAATGGTTGAAGTTTCACTGGCAGTTTTCTCCCTGTCATCAAAGATTTGTAACTCAACTACTTCATGCTCACTATGGCCAAGATGGCTACCAGTCACCCCTTCAGGGCAACAATTTCAGAGGAGAGGGAACAGCCTTAAGTCGCACCAGGAGAATTTCAGGTTGGATATTGGGATAAATTTATTACTGGAAAGAGTGGTGAGGAATTGGCACAGGTTGCCAGGGAGGTGGTGGAGTCCACATCCCTGGAGGTGTTTGTGAGCTGTGCAGATGTGGCACTGACATGGTTAGTGGGCATGGTGGGGACGGGCTGCCGGTTGGACAAGATGGTCTAAGAGGTCTTCTCCCACCTTAATGATTCGGAGTTGGAGTGTGGAGGTAGACTCCATTGGACTGTGTGGAGGCACAGGCTCTCCACGGATGGTGGCTCTGTGCCACAAGCAGGGTTGCATTTCACAACTCATTTTCCACCCCGGCACCGCCATCCCACACGTGTCAAAGCCCTTCTGCTCTGGCCGAATCACCATTTCCTGTCATTGTAGCTACAGCTGGACCTCCTCCTCATCTCAGAGGTCCGTAGCAGCTCTTAGAATCACAGAATGGCCTGAGTTGAAAAGGACCACAACGATCATCTAGTTTCAACCCCCCTGCCACGTGCACAGCCGCCAACCACCAGACCAGGCTGCCCAGAGCTGGCCTTGAATACCGGACACCGAACCACCTCGACAGCCCCGCCTCCTCCCCCTCCCCGCGTGGCGGCGGCCACGGCGACCAGCTCGGCGCATGCGCGCTGTGACCCCGGGCTGCGCGGTGGCCGTAATGCGCATGCGGACTCAGCGCGCAGGCCCGGCAGCGGCAGCGCTCCGGCCGCCCCTTCTCTCCCCTGCCACGTACGGGTGGCTGCGGTCGCGTCCGGGCTCAGAACGCGTCTGGGCCTCCACCGGCGGGACCGCGCGGGAGCCAGAGTAAGAGAGCGGCTCCACCCGCTTCCTTTCCCCTCGTCTCCCCGGGGTCAGCCGCCGCGGGGCGGGCAGGGGCGTTGGGCCGGGGGGCTCCACGGCCCCTGGCGGAGGGGCGGGGAGACCCCTCGCGTCCCCCCGGCCGCGCCTCGGGGAGGCCCCGTTCCGCGCCCGGCCGCGGCGGCTGGCGAAGGCTTCCGTCGGCGGGCTGCGCTGCTTCCTCCGGGCCTGCCGCGCTGGGGAGCGGTGATCCATCTAGCTGTGTCACGTTGTGGGGAGGGAAGCCGGAACGCTGCGCGCTTCTGCGCTTGTAACGGTTCGGGCAGTTCTCTGCGACGGCCGCAAGCAGCTGCGGTGTTGGGAGTCTCCTTTCTTTCACCCCGAGCCGAGCGGAGAGCGGAGAAAGTGCCTTTCAGTGCTTTCCTGTTACCTTTTCTTATTGTTCTCTTGGCGCGCAGTGTGTTTCTGTGCGCGGTGTCGGTAAGGCGGTGTAATCGCGTCAGTGCGTTGCAGCAGCAAGCACGGAGATACGAGTGATGCGTGCCGAAGGCCACAGCCGCTCAGGTGTGTCCCCCTGAAACGTGGCCGGGGAAGGACTGATGAGGTTCTGTTCTTACCGTTGTCAGTTTCAGACTGCGCCGTGATGCTGAAGAAGCCAAATCTGTGCCCAGCTGTGATGTTTTAAGCCGTGTGAGGTGCAAGCAAAGTGAACTGTTGATCCATCTGCAGATGCCTTTTCTGCCTTTGTTCAGGGCGTTAAATTGTACTTGGAGCTGTAGCAAGATCAGGGCGAGAATGGCCCCATCTCTGCGTGTTACTCATTTCACGAAGTGGGCGTAAGGAGTCAGAAAAGCAGTGTCTTCCTGTTCACCTGCCTGGTGTGTCACCACAGCCTTACCCTCTCCCTGTTAGCAGTGAACCCAGCCTTTTGCAGAGGTGGATGTTTCATACTATGGAGGAGGAAAGGGAGCGGTCGCGAGCCTAAAGAACTGGGGATGGGCTTTGTCCATTCTCCTGGGCTTGCTTGTGTTGTGTGTCAGCCCCTGTGCTCCTCATGTTTGTCTGTTCCAGCTTTTCCAAGCCGAGCAGGAAGAAGAGAGCTGAGAAGACCACTTTCATAGGGGCGAGGAGTCACCCCTATGAAACACTTTCCCCACTGTTTACCGTCAAATTGTCTAAAACTCAAATCATGGGTGTTAGAGATGAACCATGTGCGTATGAGACAGAGGAAAGTGTAGAGTGGAATACCCTTAATGTACAATCATAGAATTGTTCAGGTTGGAAAAGACCTTCAAGATCATCAAGTCCAACCACACCCTAACCACACTACCCTAACTCTAGCAACCCACTACTAAATCATGTCCCTGAGCACCACATCCCAACAGTTTTTAAACGCATCCAGGGATGGTGACTCAACCACCTCCCTGGGGAGCCTATACCAGTGCTGAACAACACTTTCTGTAAAGAAGTGTTTCCTGATTTCCAGCCTAAACTTACCCTGGCACAACGTGAGGCCATTTACCTTCGTCCTGTCACCAGTGAGAAGAGACCAAACCTGTTCTCACTGTAAGCACCCTTCAAGTATTGGAAGAGAGCAATAAGGTGTCCCTTCAGCCTCCTCTTCCCCAGACTGAGCAGCCCCAGTTCCTTCAGTCTCTCCTCGTAGGGCATATTCTCCAAGCCCTTCACAAGCCTTGTTGCCTGTCTTCAAACCTGAAACAGGTGGGAGGGAATTATGTTTTCATTGAGGTAGTTTGTATGCTAAATCACTGTCTTTTGGCTCTGGATGATGAACATGTGTAATAAGAGATGGACTACATGATTGTCAGGGAGCTCACTTCACTCTTTCCAGTGGGGAAAGCTGACTTTTAAGCTGGATTGGAGGCAGATAGTATTTTTAAGCAGTGTGCATTACTGAGTGTAATGTAAAATTGCCCAGTTTGGTGGTTCTGCTTGTGGGAATGTGGCATTAGTGCCCTGTTACTGCTGGTAGGTAGTCTATCCTGGTGCTGCCTGGAGGATGCACCACTTAATGCTACAGAGAAATGGATTTCTAGATTTTTTGTAGTGCTAAATCAATGTAAGTTTAACATAGATTTAATTAATTAATAAAGCTTCACTTGGGGTTTTAATTTGGAGGCCATATAAGTGAGCATTTTAAGACCAGTGGGGAAGATCGCTATCCTCCTAAAAAAGGAACACGTTGCTCCTACGTGCAGTTAAAAATTTAGAAAAATTTACACCGTTCTTTCCTCAATTATGAAATTAAAACTTGTTCAAGATCTGTTTTAGTTGAACCTCACACTGCACTGTACTCAGAAGTGTAAATGTGATTGCTACATATGATAAAATAGTGAATTTTTTGTAACTGGGGACATTTGTTAAAATGTTTTAAAGTGGAAGTGGTTAAGGAAGTTTGACAGTAAATAAGGCTTTTTTTTTAATTTTTTTCTGATGCAGTTTCCTGTTTTCTGCCACTGGTTGTGCATGGCGGCTTATGCTAACTCTGTCCTGAAGTGAAGTGGGAAATTTGACCAATAACCAGCATCAGGAAAACAGACAAGGTAATGTATTACTAAATGTGTGTTTAGTAAAAATCATGAAAGAAGACCTGTGTATGGATGCTATTTTTTTTATGCTGATTTTGTTCTAAAAAGCCTTCTGCGAAGAAACCTTTTAAAACTAACTTCTGCTAAAACAAAGTAGAACTGAAACAGAGTTGATGTTCCTGTAGTCAAGACTTGTAAAATGTGTATAATGCATTAGAAGACATTGACACTGTTATGAACTTCATCATTTCATCAGTTTCTCTGCAGCTACTTTGCTGTGTGAATAACTGGTCCCTTTTCTCTGCAGTTAGACTGAATTTCCATGTATCCACCCACCTCCTGTTCTTTTAAGAGAATGAGTTTTGTCCAGTCGGTGCTTATCTCTTTGCTGTAGTTTAACCCTGGCAGGCAGCTCAGCACCACACAGCTGCTGAATTACCCTTCAAAGGTGAGAGTGGGGAGAGAATCAGAAAGGAAAATGTGAGGTTTGAGATAAAGACGTTCTGCTAGGTAAAGCAAAAGCCGCACACATAGCCAAAGCAAAGCAAGAAATCAATGTGCTACTTCCTGCTTCATTAGCAGGCAAGTGTTCAGCCACCTCAAGGAAAGCATGGCTCATCACATGTAGCAGTTAATTGGGAAGACAAACACCACCGTTCCAAATGTACCCCTCCAGCTTTACTCCTTGCTCTCAGCTTTTGTTGCTGAGCACAACATCCCTTTTGGCCAGGTTAGGTTGGCTGTCCAAAGCAAACTACTAAAATGTTAGTATGCTTTCAGTGTTATTCTCATCCTGAATCCAAAGCACAGCACTGTACCAGCTACTAGGAAGGAAATTAACTATTTCAGCTGAAACCAGAACAGTATTTTCCCTTTATTCTATACCAACTATGTTGTGCTCTGGTCACATACTTGGCAATGTGGCCCAGTTAATCAATACCACCTTTCCTGTATTTTAATATATACACACGTTGTTCCCTTAGTCTGTGGGCCATCCATCTTAAATGCACCTTGTGTTCCTTTTGTTCGTGACTTCAGGTTCCATCTGCCATAACAGTCTTTCAGGACAGGAGAGTGTATGGTGGTGAATGCTGGAGCCAGTTCTGGCTGTGCTTATCCAGCTCTCTCACTGCTGCGCTTTGCTCAGTTCCATCAAAATTTATTAATCTTGGTGAACATCATATACAGTATTATGTAGCAAGTAACATCACACATTTTAAATTATTATCTGTTCTCACTCAACATAAGATTCTCCTTTAGGTACACACCAAACATCTCCATCCTTCTGTGTTACCCACTAAGAGCATTCGGGTCCTTGACCAAAAGCAGTCCTATGAATAGACTTGCCTTTGTCTGAGGCAGGAATAACCATGGCTGCCTGGTCCAGGATGGTTTTCATGTGCACTAGAAGGACTTTATCTCCTTATACAGTCTGTGGGAGTTTTAACTGGGAAGGGCCAGCCTGATTGGCAGATCCCTTTTGCTAAACATGTGCCTCAGTGTTTGAATGTGCCAGCACCCATTGCTGTTAGTGCAATTTTTAATAGCTCATTGTATCATTTGATTTTCCTGGAGGCTGGTGCCGGGTAGGGGGTGTGATATGCCCACTCAGTGTCATGTTCTTTGGCTCAGGTGTCTGTGAGGTGGTTTTGGAAAGGAGTTCTGTTGTCTGACTCAGTTCCTTCTGGAGTACCATGTTGCCACAAGACTTGCTTTTCCAGGCCCAGGGTAGTGTTGTGGGCAGCGGCATGTGGCACACAATATGTTTCCAGGTATCTAGCTGCTTCCACCATTGTAAGCACGTGACACTTGCTGTGGCTGCTTCAATCCTAGCAACCTGCTGATTGTTTTGGTTTTCTTCAAGTACAGGGGCATCTATGTGACATGCTTTTACAACCATGTTCTCTACCTGAATAGCAGTATCTTTCCACAGTACAGCAGCCCAGATAGGTTTGCCTCTGTACTGCTAGCTGTTCTGCTTCCATGGCTGTAACCATCCCCACAGGGTATTTGCCCACCATCCATGAGTCAGTATAGAGGTAGAACGCTGGCCACTTTTCTCACTTGGTAATACCTAAAGCTAGCTAGATGGTTTTCACTTCTGTAAATTAATTCAACTTCTTCAGCAGTTTCTGTTACCTGTTGCATGACTCCGTACAGCCGCCTTCCATTTCTGATGCTTTCCCACACTAAGACATCAGTGAACAAGACATACTGCTTCTCGTGAGGCTTGTCATCTTGTTTGTGTGGTTCCTTCTATAGTATCTCATTTAACACACATAATGGGTTTCAACAGTTTGAAGGCATATCCATTGCAACCTCCATCCTGTGTCCTTTTTCACCGGGCCATAGGATTTAACACTGAAGTGAACTCATACTCTTTCCCTTGCTCCAGCCTGGGCTTGTCCAGTAGATAGAGGTCTACCTATTGTGTCATGGACATATCTATGGCCGAAGGTGCTTCAAGGTTTGCCTCTTCTGATGTGAGCTTTGCAGTGGGCCACAGCCTCTTCAGTGGTATACCTGCTGCAGCATGGATTTATCCACAGCTGTAGTTACTTTGAGATATACCTTCCCTGTCATGGCCTTTCCATTGGCCGTGGTCCCTTCACACACCACTGTATCATTATCTTATCCACAGCCACAAATGCTTTGAAGTATTTTGGCATGGTTTTGTCTGCAGGCACAGGCACTGCAAGGTATACTTAACACAGGCTTCTGCATGCCTTGAGGTGTGCTTGCTCCAGAGTGGGCATTTCCATGGCCATGGACGTTTCAGGGTGCATGTTCTCCTGTGCAGGCTGATGCAAAGGTTGTAGTTCCTCTTTCTTGAGTTTAGCTTGAAGTCATAGCCTGTCCAGTAGAGAAGCATGAGGACAACAGTGATGCCTTTGCAGTCTTCCAGCCCAGGTTCATGACCATGGTTATTTCCAGAATGTTCCCAGACACAGTAAAGCAAGATGATAAAGAGTAGACTAGATGTCAGAACCAAAAGCAGGCATTAAGAAGTGCTGGACTCTGAAATATGGTTAGACAAGGAATCCCTGTGAAAAAGCATGGGAGCCTGTCACTTCACAGAATCACAGCACTTAGCTAAACAGCTTTAAATCTATGAATTTAGTCTAGTATACTCATCTGTTGTGGAACCCTTTGTTCCCCAGGTTGGGTCCTAAAAAGATTATTGTAGTTTAACCATGAGAGGCAGCTAAGTACCACATAGCCACTTGCTTATCCCTCCCCAAGTGGGATGGGGAAGAGAATCACAAATGTAAAAGTGTAAAACCTCATAGGTTGTGATAAAGACAGATAAAGTCATGTGTGAAGCAAACAAGGAATTCATTTACTACCTCCCATCAGCAGGCAGATAGGTGTTCAGTAACCTAATGGCTAAGCTAACCTAACCATAGGAGAGCTGAGCTCACCACATGTAAAGGTTTCTTGGGAAGACAAATGCCTTCCTTCCAAACGTGCCCCCTTCCTGAGTGCAACACCATGCAGTGTGGGACATACATGCCTTCGGCCAAGCTGGATCAGCTCTCCTGCCTGTGTCCCCTCCAGCTACCTGTGCTTTGCCCATGAGCTCGGAAAGCATATGATCTACTTCCACTGTTTGAGAAACTGGTGCATTGTAGAATGTGTCTGAGAGTGGTTTTCTAGGTGGTTCACGAGGTTGTCTTTTTTTAAAGCATGGAAAGCATCTGAACTGTCATGCGACACATTGAAGTTGTTTGCGATTTAGTTCTCTAAAGTATGTTTTTCATGTTTTTGTTGTTAACAGGTCTGGAGGTGACAAAGAATCCACCATGAATGGGCAGCTGGACTTAAGTGGGAAGCTGATCATAAAAGCTCAGCTTGGTGAAGACATTAGGAGAATTCCTATCCATAATGAGGATATCACCTATGATGAGTTAGTGTTAATGATGCAAAGAGTTTTTAGAGGAAAACTTCTGAGCAACGATGAAGTCACAATAAAATATAAAGATGAAGGTAAGGTTTAATTACTGCTTTTGCAGTGTATTTACTACTGTTGCTCTGATACAGTTTGTCCAGAAGTTACACAGAACTGAAACTGTGCAACTCACTTTTACAAAGTTGTCCAAAATACTGTTGGCAAATGTGGATGATTTCTCTTGAAATGATTTGATTCAATCAGTAGAATCTATCTTTTGTGGTTATGCTGTCTTACCACAGTATTTCTGCCAGTGTTTCTGGAATATCAGCAATCTGAAAGTTCATTCTTTTGCTGATGCTGTTTCAGATTTCTCTGCTAGCTACCTATTGAATCAGTTTTTTTGTGTGGTAGGGTGGATTTGAAGGGTGAAAGTTGAATTAACACACATGATTTAACACAAGCTCTCTTTAGACTTAAAAAGTGATTTTTATGCATGCTTTCACTATGCAAAATGCATTGTTTGAGATGTATGGGGTGATTGTTGTGGTCCTGAGGGTTTTTTCATCTTAGAATGTCAGTGTGGAAGAGAGGGCAGAGGGGTTGGTATTTGTGATATGTAAATAGAAGTGCTGTGCTACTGCAGGTTCATTCTTTCTTAATGGTATTAGCACTGTCTGTGGGACCTAAAATGTAAAGTAATGTTTGTTCATACATCTCTACTCTTGAATGACTCATAAAACTGAAAAACTTTCTAAAGGTTTGAGAGAGACTGCTTCTCATAAAAAATGGTATGCAGTTATGAGCTTTTTTGGGGATCTTGGCCTGTACTAGGGGAAAACTGTGGATTTGCAGTCGTGTTGTTTCTCGTCTTATCATGTATTATTTTTCTGTTCTGGAATGGAAAAGGTAAAAGAAAGTGGGTGAATTCTTTCTCATGAGGTTAGAGCATCTTGTCCCTTTTTTGTGCTCTTGCCTGTTCTTTAGGTATAATTTTCTGTTTTTAATGTATGTCTCTGTCTTTTTGTTCTATTTTGAAAAAATAACTGTGTAGTGGAGCCCTGTAATTGCAGTTTCATTCTTCAGTTGTTTGTAACAGCCTAGACACCTCCTGCTGTTAATTTTAGCTTATTCTGTCTCAGAGTATACTATTTCTCCACTGTGATATGGAAATTGTATGTTGCTGTAGACTGTGAGTGTCCAACCTTTCAGCTTGCATGGGCCACACTGAGTGAAGAAGAATCATCTAGGGCCACATATATATAGGTTACTCTGAAAGTAATGCTTCCTATTTAATTCCATAGAAACCTAAGGGAAGATCTCCTTGAGAGCAGCCCTGAAGAGAAGGACTTGGGGGTCCAGGTGGATGAGAGGCTGGACATGAGCCAGCAGTGTGTGTTTGCTGCCCGGAAGGCTGACTGTGTTCTGGGCTGCATTAAAAAAGGGGACAATAATACTATTTGATAGAACAAATTCTCAGCTACAAAACGCTATTTTTCAACGTAGTCACCACTATAAGCTATACATTTTCATCAGCAATGTTTGAGGGAAGAGATAAAAGAATGGGATTCAGTTTGATTGCTGTATGAGGTCAGTGGTATTCTTCCCTTAGTTTTAGCTAGGCTAAGGTTCATTATTTAAGCTTGCTTCAGTCATGAGGATTGAAATATATCCAGTCCAGCTGCTTCAGAGTTCCTTACCCTCCAGACCTGGAGGAGCACTTGTCTCCATCTCGTTAACCACAGTAGGCCATCTTCTGAAGCCACTCATAATTCTGCCTTAACTTCTGTGCATAATTTTCTTGCACACTGGTCCTGGCATTAAAATGGTATGTTTTTGTGTTTTGCAAAAGTCTAACCTGCTGCTTTATTGTGATGATGCTTTTAAGAAGTATTTTCGAGGACTTTATTTTTCTTGGAAGGAGTTCCTCATTCTGGAAATATTTCTTTTGACCCAACTTACTGCAGTGCCTTTAAAATCAACAGTAAGTATTTCTAATCGATTATAGGTCAGGAAGCACAGAGCTAAGTCTTGCCTAGTAACCACAAAGCAAAACCTCTGGTCTTTACTATGTCTATGTCTTCAGTTTTCTCTTCATACACACAATGGGGTATGGTAAGTGATAATGTTAATTGATAGCCTCTTTTCTAGTAGCTTTGGAATCAAATAGGGAACATCATTATATGGAAATGAAGTAAAACTTCTGCCCCAGCATTAAGTTCAACAGTAAATAGGCCTTGCTTTAATGTAACTTTTTAAATATTCTTTTCAGATGGAGATCTTATAACAATTTTTGATAGCTCAGATCTTTCCTTTGCAATTCAGTGCAGCAGGATACTCAAGCTGACATTGTTTGGTAAGTGTATAAGGTGGTTCATACGTTTTTTCTTAAATAACCTTTATTAAAATTCAGGCAGTGTGGTTTTAAACTGAGACAGGGGAGGTTTAGGTTAGATACTGGGAGGAAGTTTTACACACAGGGTGGTGACACACTGGAACAGGTTGCCCAAGGAGGCTGTGGATGCCCCATCCCTGGAGGCATTCAAGGCCAGGCTGGATGTGGCCCTGGGCAGCCTGGGCTGGTGGTTGGTGACCCTGCACACAGCAGGGGGGTTGAAACTGGATAGTCATTGTAGTCCTTTTCAACTCAGGCCATTCTATGATTCATTCTATTATTCAGTGACTTTTGGTTTATATCACGTTGGAAGAATGAAATCAGTAAATTACAAACAGTGGATTAATATGTGACGTCTATTTTCTCTCTTGCTCTTTCACATGATATCTGAATTTGGAGAAACTGAAACTGTCTAAGTTTTTATAAGGTGGCTTACATTAAGTGGCATACAAAAACAAAGGGTCAGTTGTTTTGCTGTAATGTTATTCTCCATGTTATCTTCCACTCTAGCCTTTGTGTAGGGGGATTTTCTGCATGGGCTTGTGAGAAACTTTAATGATAAACTTGCAGTGTTGCTAGGACACTATTAAAAATAATGTCAAACGCTTCTAGTGTAATAGATTTTAATGTTTTGCCTTTGATAAAATAATTCTTTATTTTCAGGTTGCTGTTGGTAGTTTTGCACATAGTTCCGCAGAATAGTAGGCAGATTTTATCTGGAAGGCTGACCCTGTCCTGGAGGTGCAAGAGTTGTGTGTGCTGCCTCAGTTCTAAAGGCACAGTCTAATGGGAGACAGATTTCTACAACCAGCTATGGTTTTTGTATTGTTCAGTGTATAGTCATGGAAATCGAGTAAGCAGTGTAGAAAATTACTGCAAGATTTACTCTGCATTTCTGGTTCTCAGTAGTGTCAGGCTAAAATGAGATTTATATAAAGGAACAGTACACTCTAGAGTGCGGTTAGCCTGTGTTTACTCACGTTGTGACACTCCAAACTTCACAAAGTAGGATGATTCTGAAGTTGGGAACGCAGAGTTGATTTTCTTTCAATTTTAAACTGAATGTCAACACAGTATTACAGTCGTAAATGTATGTAATTGCTGTTTTGCAGTTAACGGACAGCCGAGACCCCTAGAATCCAATCAGGTGAAATACCTGCGTCGAGAGCTGATAGAACTTCGCAATAAAGTCAATCGCTTACTGGACTGTTTAGAGCCACCCACTGAACCAGGGGTTTCCACCAACCTGCCTGAAAGTGGTAGGCAGCCTGGCAAAGACTTTTGGATTTGGTTTGCAGGGATGCGTGCTGTTTAACAGAGTGAAAGATGAGGTCTCGAGTACTGGTTGTGATCATTCTTGATCTTTGCTCAATTTGTAATGCTTCACTTGTTTCAGAGGCAGAATCTACCTCAGTTTATTTGAAGTCAAGCAGTAAGTTAACTTAGAAATAACACCTCCAAGTATGACTTTTGTTGTCACGTATGTAAACGCTGTAACTAATGCTTGTGAGTTGGGACAGCTTTTTGACAGGGCTTCCAGCTAAATTAATAGTATGTTGTTGCTGAAGAGGGAAGATCTTGCTCCCAGCTGAGCACTCCCACTGCTTACTTTGGGCTAGCTCTGGTGCTTATCTTGTCATTTTGCTAAGCAGGTTTGAGTCACTAGAACAGTAAAAGGCTAATTCAGCAAAAATTATATTCACTTCTTTTGCCAGGTTAGGAAATTGAATCCAGACATTTTGAGCTCAGACCAGCATCAGAGCTGTCTCAGGGTAAGCAGCACAAGGGTGCAGAATAGGGGTGGGAAAGGATTATGGGGGAGGGGGTGAAGTGGGGGAGGAACTCCTATTTTTCCAGTTTCGAGACAGTGATCTTCTAGCATAGAAGAATAATGGAATACAGAATTCCAAGTAAAGTGGTGAACTAGCAGCCCCAGCCTTTTTTTTAAGAAACATTGCTTTTGTTACTTTAACAGGAAAACCTTCATAAATCCCACCCCTGTTCTACAATATAAGTAGTGACTAATTTTGGTGGAATACTGGGAATTTGGGCTATAAACTGTTCGGAAGAAGGTTAGCGTGATGATCATAGAGAGCAAACAGCCAGTTTAAGCTTTACCTGGACCTTTTTGTTTCTCAGTGAAAATGGAGCCCCATGAAAGATAAGGGGCTTCAGAGGGAATCAGTTCTGCAGGGATATGAGCTTCATCCATCAACATGGAGAGTGGAACTGGGAGAGGAGGGGAACAGAACAAGATCTACAGTTCATGAAACAATATAATAAATTGGAAGCTGTCCTATAAGTGTTCTTAATTTAGAATTCTCAGTTGGCAAATCATACCAGAGCAACTTGTTGTAGCAGGAACCTTTGAACTTCAAATTGAAGAGATTTGATGCTCCAGTGTCAGTGTATCCTTCACTATGCAATGAGACCTCAGCTTTGTGGTTCATCACATTTTCAGATACAGCATTGATTAATCACAATATTCTAAAATAAGACTTCCAGCAGGTTGTTTTTTGGTTTTTTTTTTTTTTGAGTTTTTGAGAATTCAAACCAGGGCATTTTATTTCGTAGATGCTGTGGATGGTAGGGAAGAAAAGCCTGCTGCTGCTGACTCTAATGTTAAGCCATCCACTCAAGTTATAGCAGCAAGCATGTCTGCATTCGATCCACTAAAGAATCAGGATGAAATCAGCAAGAATGTCATGTCAGCATTTGGCTTGACAGATGATCAGGTGTCAGGTAAGAATACGTCTTATGAAAAAGAAAGCAAAGCCTGTTAATAAATGATTACATAAAGTTTGATTTGCAACAAAGCATTTGTTTTTTAGGTGTATTAAGCTGCATTCTGTATTGACTATTCCTTTTCAGAATTCTAAAATGTGTGATGCATCAAGGTATTGTAAACAGGCTTGCTAAGTTCTGTATACAAAGTGCCAAAATGTTGCTGTTGGTTGTAGCTTGGAGTCAAAAATAGTTCCTAATTTTTTTGTTTCAACTAATTAAAGCTAGTACTAAAATAACTAATGTACAGTAACTTAATTGGTAACTGCCAGTGATGGAAGAATGGGATCCACTGCTTGGCCTTAAGGACTGATCTTGTGATTCAGCTTAGGTTCTCAGCTTGTGTTCTGCTCCTTGGGTCAGTCAGAATGGTTTGTATAACCCCATATTTTCTCTTTTGCATTTCAAAAGTAAACAGTGACAGTGTTTTTTAATCTTAACAGAAAGGAGTCGCCTACTTGTCAGAATGATGATTGCTCTTGGAGAACTGCATAATTATTTGTACCAGTATGACTAATAGGAGAATGCAAAACATTTAAATGCAATTTATACTAAACTGAAAACTGTCAGCTTAAGACAAGATAGCTGAAATTGTAAGAGAAATACAGGATGTAGAATACAGAGAAATGATTTTGCACAGGATTTTCTTGACACTGACAAAATTTAATATAACGTTGTTACCTGAAAAACCTACTATTAACAAGTTTTGCCATGTTCACTTTAGACCAATGTTGTCTTTATATGATTTCGTATGGTCTTGAGCAATCTCTTCCTGCATGTAGTGTTTTGGGTATGTCACAGTATGGTTATTTCACACACTTGGTAAAGATTTGATGGTACTTGAAAACTTATAGTGAACTACCTCTGAGTGATCAACTGTTATATGAGACTGTGAAGTACAACTGGCTGAAAATTTGAGCTTAATTTTAAAGGAGTGATTTTCTGTTTGGGTACAAAGCTTCACTGTCAGTTAATGCTTTCATCGTAGCATCAGTGATACTTTAAGATCTGTGTATCTCCATAATTCTTTTGATAGAGTGAACTGACTTGGCTATGCTTTGAATACACAAAGGACTTCATAAAGGACCATTTAAGCAAGATATTGAGATATCACATTCCTACATGTGTAACTGCAGGATTGTAGCTTTAAAGCCAAAATCAAAAGTAGGCAGCTTTGATTCACTTTGCCCCTAGTAAGGGTAATGTGAAAATGCAATTATATGCTTGTTGCATGCATAAATACAATTATCTTACAGTAGTGAATTTGCAGAAAGTCTAATATCTTCTTTAATATCTTGCATGTATTTGAAAGTAGCTTGTCATACACTGTACTCATAAACCTGAGAGCTGGAAAGATGTGGGTTTATGTTCCCTTGTTTCTAACAAAGTGTTTTGACTTTAACTGTAGTATGCCATGCCTGTTCATGTGCCTATTTCACACCTTCTCATTAACTTAAATAAAAACTGAATTCTCTGTCTCCACGCTTTTTTTGGGTCCTGCTCAGTAGCTGGAAAACTTTCACAGTTCTCCAAGCAAACAGTTGCTTTCAGACTGACACCAGCCGTATCCTGTGTGGGTCTGCAAATCTAAGATTCCCTTAGAGGTGTTCTGTTCACATGCTGTGTGACTGTTGGTAAAACATTTCATTTCCTGGGCCCGTATGAGCCACAGCAAAACATGACAGCTTTTGAATAATTTTCTGCAGCTTTGCACCTTCAATCTGGGTGCAGAAGAAGAATGAGGTACGTTAGGTGTGTGTTCTGTCCAAATGCAGCAAGCCTTTGGAGCATATGTGCAGGGAGTGCCTGAAGCTGCAGAAACAGTGTTGTTATGGAGGGCTTTATCCACAAAACGGAAGAGCGTGAAATTTGATTGACTGATTTGAGACAGGTGGGAAATTTCCTCCCCCATATATTTTTAAGATAGATCTGAGATGTGCAGGTATATACTTCCAAAGGTAATGTATGGAAAACTGGAAGAAATATTAAAAACTTTGCAAGGGTGTGGGGTTGCTATTCAAACTCCGTCTTCATTTAGTTTAATGCATTTTGTTCTCTCTCCTCTAGGCCCACCCAGTGCCCCTGCAGAAGAACGATCAGGAACACCAGACAGCATTGCTTCTTCCTCTTCTGCAGCCCACCCCCCTGGCGTGCAGCCCCAGCAGGCGCCGTACCCAGGAGCACAGCCGCAGACGGGTCAGCAGGTGGAAGGTGAGGAGCACCTTCTCTGCTGTTTGACATGAGTGCTGCTGCCTGAATCTGTGTGCTCTGTACCTACAGTTTCTAATTAGGAGGCCCAAAGTCACAGCTACAAATTTCCACCAGGCAGAATGTTTTTCCCCCGTGTCATTCAACATACAGTCGGCAGGTGGAGCAGTAGCTCCATTTGAAAGGGTACCGATGTAACTTGGGGAGTTTCAGTATTCTGTTCATGTTTTCTAAGAGCACTGAGTCTTCAGACCTGCTTAATTCTAGACACAGCTGTGGCATGACTTGCTTCACTGCTTATACCTCCTTACCAAGTATGTTATAAACATGTTTCTGTATTTTGATGCAGAAGCAAGTTAAAACCCTCTGCTGTTTTCTTTACTGATCTAACAGACAGGCATAAGAGACATCGGAGGCAGTGACCACAGTGTCCACAGTCACTTGAAATCCCTTCCTGGTGGTTATCAGTAACACTGTGACTGTGCAGAGTATTTGAGCAACCCATACTTAGGTCTGTGTGTGAAAGCTGTTGGTTGAAGTGGAACAGCTTGTTTTTGCTGCTTTCAGCCTGTTTTGCTTATTTCTCTTATACTATTTAAGGGATATAAATGGAAAAAAAAAGTCATTTTTATGGCTTAAAGCTATAATAATGATTCAATGTCTGTTATATATAAGATCTTTTAAAAGATTTTCTTAAAACGCAGGAATTTCAAAAATGGCATTAGGTATGATGTTGTTGTTATTAGTTATTTTTCTTTGTGAAGGTCATTACATCTCTGCTGATACTACTGAATGGCTTCCCTCCCCCTGATCAAAAGTTTCAAGCATTCACCAGTTTGAATTTATTCAGCACAACAGAGAAGCGTGTTATGTGCTTTGCATTCTCTTCAGTCCTTCTGCTCAGCACTCTTCATCTCATAACAGTTGCATTCCAAGTAAAGTTTTGAAGAGTTAGTGGGAATGTAAAACACTTTTGCTTTGAGCTGCAATTAACAGAGTTAAAAGGAAAGGAGGAGTCCTGCTGGAGTGGCACGTACGGGGATGTGGGAGGACTTGGAGCAGAGCTCTCTTTACTGTCAGTGCAATTCAGACGATAGGGTTTGCAGTTCTATTTATACAGCTTGTTGGTCTTTGCAGAATGACTGATACAGTAACGCTTTATAGTAGTGAAGTCTCTGAGTCTGCTCCAGTTCAACTAAGCTTTGGCTTGGCAGATAATTAGTTTTGTTCTTTGTGCGTGTTATTCAAATGAGAAAGAGCAGAAGCAGAAAACCTAAGCAGGGCCCATAGGTTAAGTCAAAACAAACATTCTGCCTCTGCTTGCCAAGAAAATGAACAAAATTTAGGAAAAATCAGCATTGAATTAGAATATGCAACCTTAAGAATGTACAGTTTTATTTCAGTTTTAGGGGCTGTACTCCTGGGACTCTTAAGAAAACCTGGCTTACAGCGAGTCAGATGTTAAGAGATGGAGGACTCGTCTAGAAAATGTGGTCAGAATAAATAATGTACCACTGCTACAGTACTTTGTACAGAAATAGTCTTTAAAAACTATTATAAACAGACAATCTGAGGACATGTTTAACTTCTGAAGTACTTTAATTTACAGCGTAAGTTCTGGAGAAGTTAGCAAGCCATGTGAAGATTCCTGCTCTGTTACACAGTAGTGTAGTGCTAATTAAGGTATATGGCTCTTGGCATCCCCTGAAATAGCGGCCCCCAAGTCAAATTAGGACTGTTTGTTCCATCTTCAGAATGGCATGACTCAGAAACTAAGATCTGTGATTTGTACATGTTATTTCTGCAACTCAAACCACTAGGGTGTCGTGCATCTGATCTTTGTTATATAGCTCAGGTACCAGCTCCCAACCAACAGAGTTCTCTGTCCCCAGGCCAGATGTACCAGCAGTACCAGCAGCCGGGTTACCCTGCCCAGCAGCCACAGGCGCAGCCCCAGCAGCAGTACGGTGTGCAGTATTCAGGTAAGCAGCTCCTGCAAACTGTGGTGTGGCTGGGGTATGTCTACGTTGGTGCCTGGACCTTTGAGTTATGGATCCTGAATGTGTGGGGCAGCTCAGGGTGCTGAGCATCTCAAACACCTGCACTTCTGAGGGAAAGGGGCACAATTGAAAAATGACCAGTTAGCAAATGCTGTCAGCGTGTGTGTTTCTACTAGAGCTGCACTTCTGGTAATTCATTTTTACCCACCTGTCAGAAGAATGCACTGGTAGAAAAGTAAGTGAAATAAAGCGTGAGCGTCTTTAGGGTTGAGGCCTGCATATTGGCATTCTAGCAAAGATGCGTCAACTTACAGATGCCTCAACTAAAGGAGCTACTGCTTTTGACAGGAGACCATGTTTAGTGCATTAGTGGTCTGCAAATATAAAACTCTGGGTTTTGTGTGTTTCCAAAATAAACTTAACTTCAGAATTTCTAGTTATTTGCTTCAGCAGAAGCTGGCATCTAATAATAGATAGTGTATGCTACAGTATGAAGATGGATACATAAGCCAATTGCTTATGGCTTTTAGAAGAAGATAGAAAGCATTTGTCATGTGAGAGTTTAACCAAGGTTGTTTAAAACAAAGACTTCCATACTGTTAAGTGCCTCAGAAAACAGCCTGCATCATAGTTTTTTTTCCCCCCACAATGTATACAGCGGAAGTGCATCAGATTTGATGTAAATGAGAACAGTTGTGTGGCTTATGAAAACATTCCCATGTTTATCTTGGATAAGAATCCTAGAAAACTTGGAATGGAGGGTTTGTGCCTCATCCCTTGTTCCTGTGTTCTGTGTAGTTAGACATCCATGACAGACTGCCACCAGTCCGGTTCCTTCTGCTGAAGTTAGGCTTAAAGAAGTTTCCATCTATGTACTAATCATTTCTCACCATGATCTGAACTGTTATTTTACTGCAGAAGTTCCTGCAGTATAGTGCAAAATGAGTTCTGCGTCCCCAGTTCTTAAAATGTCTCCATTAAAAAAAACATTATGGCCAGAAATTATATGGAGCTCCTCATGTTTCCCAGAACCCATTTTCATGATTAATCAGGTTGGTCAGAAGTGCTCTCATTGTGAGGGCCTTTTGACAGCTGCCATTGAGAAGTTTTACTTGGAAGTGGATATTCGTCTGCTTGTTGCTGCTGTGCCCATGAGGATTACCTCCAGAACCCTCATCCCACAGAGCAGGATCCATTCCCCACTCTGCCCTGTAGCTCTGCTAGGTGAGAAGATTTGCTTGTGGTAGTGAACACATAGCCTTACAGGGTTTGTTTCATGAGTAAATTTTAATCCCAGTTTCAAGGTTAGTTCAAAATATACTGCAGTGCATTCTTCAATCCTTACTCTTTCTGTTCAGGGCTGTGCACTTTTAATAACTTGTGTGTCTGGTGTTTAATGCTGACAGGATTCCAGTCAATGGAGAGGTTTCATTGCGAGTAGCTGCAGGTGTGTTTCGTGATGGATAAAAGTAGTTATTTTTTCATAAAGGGAATTAATGCTATTTTAAAGTCTTCAACAAGAAGTCATCTAAAAAAGACTTTTGGAAGCTGGTTTTATGCAGAAACACCAAGTTGGGACATGTTTCAGTGGGAGTTTTGTACTCAAGTATTCTGCTCTGCACAATTTCTGTTAAACTTAAGTCTGCTTTTAAAGAACTGAAAGCATCTCCGATGTAACCAACACACTGACTTAAGTGCACTGAGCACTAACTGTGTTTTCAAGACAGTTTGGTTTTGTTTTTTGGGGGGGGAAAAAGGCTACATTTTTGCCTTGTTTGTCAAGGAAGATTTTTTTTATTTTTAACGTGCTGTGATGGTAAAATGCTGTTTGTCTGTCTTTTAAATTTCTTGCTGGCTGTGGGAATACCAGGCTGTGTTTATGTGACAGCAGGAAAACTCGCAGTTCTTTACGTTTGCTTGTCCGTGCTTATTGTGCTACTTCTGCCATCGCCGCGGTCACTGTGCATGTGCCCTCGGTGTCATGCCATGCCTTACCCCACATCTCTCCTCCCACAGCCGGCTACAGCCCGCAGCAGGCCGCCTCACAGCCGGCGCAACAGTTCCCAGCCTACAGCCAGCAACCGGCCCCAACCGCCGCCTTCCCAGGGCAGGGCCAGGCCCAGCAGCTGCCGGCACAGCAGCCACAGCAGTACCCGGCGGGCAGCTTTCCCCCGCAGCCCTACACCACGCAGGCCTCGCAGCCGGCCCCGTACAGCGGCCCGCCCGGTGCCCAGGCAGCGCCCGGCACCTTCCAGCCACGGCCCGGCTTCACCCCGCCGCCCGGCAGCACCATGACGCCACCACCCACCGGGCCCAACCCGTACGCCCGCACCCGGCCGCCTTTCGGGCCCCAGGGCTACGCGCAGCCTGGGCCTGGCTACCGGTAAGGGCCGAGTGCCCGGTGTTGGCTGCTGCGGCCTGACAACCATCCCCACCGAGATCTGGAGCTGTCCCGAGGCAGAAGAGTCGCCGTAAGTGTTCATTAGTTCTGCGGGGGGAGGGAAGGAGCAACCGAACCGTTCATGCTTTGAATTGTATCTGCTTCCTAGTTTAATTTGGGGCTGGGGTGGTTTGGGAACACTACCTACGTGTCTGTCAAGTGATCGATTGACATCCTAGCTTGCCTCGTTCGAAGGATATTAAAATGCTAGCTGGAAGTTTAGCCCACTAATAACATGATTTACTAAATTAGATTAATTTGGAGGTAAAAACTAGATATGATGTAATATAAATTGTAATGCTCACATGGAAAGCTAATAAAAAAACCCTGAATCTATTATGTGCTTCGTCTTGATTTTACAGTCTAGGTAGTGCAGAACAAGGAAACTACATAACAAGTGTGCACCGTGCTCAGTGTGTAGATAGAGAGCTGGGTAATGATAGCAGTGCTCACGTTTGTGGGCACGTGGCATTAGGTGTATAAATGGAGTATTGTTACCAAGACATAGAATCACAGACTCATTTAATGAGTTGGAAGGGACCTTTAAAGGTCATCTGGTCTAACTCCCCTGTAATGAAGAGGGATATCTACAGCTGGATCAGGTTTCTCGGAGCTCTGTTCAGCTTGATCTTGAAATTTCCAGGGACAGGTTATCCACCACAGCTCTGAGCAACCTGTGCCAATGCCTCACTACCCTTACTGTAAAAAACTTCTTCCTTATATACAGTCCAAATCTCTCGTCTTTCAATTTGAAACCATTTCCCCTTGTTCTATTACAGCAAACAATGATAAAGAATCTGTCTCCTTCTTTCTTACAAGGCCAGCCCCTGAAAGGCTGCTCTCAGGTCAACTCAGAGCCTTCTCTTTGGGCTTTCTCAGTCTCTTCTCATAGGAGAGGTGCTGGTTATCTCATATCACCTCCCTCTCTTCCGTGTAGCTTAGCACAGCTACCAGGAGGATCTGATCCAGGATATTCCCTTGCACAGAAGTGAGACTGACTGGTTGGTAGTTCCCTGGGTCATCCTTTCTACCCTTAAAAATGGGTGTGACATTGCCATTTTTCCAGTTAGCAGGCACTTTACCTGACTACCATGATTTTTCAAATATCATCATTGAGAGTGGCTTGGTGACTGTGTCAGCCAGTTCACTCAGGACTCTGGGATGCATCTCATCGGTATCTGTAAACTTACTGACATTCAGGTACCTCAGGTGGTCAAAAACCTGATCTTTGCTTATAGCAGGAGGGGGATCACTCCCTGAGATCCTGACTTATAAACCATCTGTTCAAAGGCTGTGTGTAGAGCAGTTGCCAGTGAAGGCTGAGGCAAAAAAAGATCTTGAGTACTTCAGCCTTGTCCTCGTCTGTTGTCACCAGCCTGCCTGTATGTCTCGCTAGGAGGGTTCACACTCCTGGATTTCCTTTTCCATTTGATGTACCTACAGAAACCTTTGTGCCCCTTGCCAAGTCCAGTTCCATTTGGGTCTTATCCTTCCTGACCCCATCCCTACACAGCCCAGCAGCACCTCTACTTTCTGCCCAGGATACCTGTGGACTGCCTGTACATTTTCTTCTTGCTCTTCAGTTTGACCAGCAGGTCCTGGTACAGACATGCCATACTTTTGCCCTCCTTTCCTGACTTCTTATCCTTGGGGATGGAGAGCTCTTGCGCACCAAGGAAAACTTATTTAAGATTCTGCCAGTTCTGCTCTACTCCCTTGTCCTTGACGGATTCCCAGAGGATTTTGTTGACTAATTACCTGAAGAGCTGGAATTTCCTAAAATTAAGCTTCCCGATTTTACCCTTTGCCTGTCCAATATCCCTTAGGAGTGTGATCTCCACCATTGTATGGTCACTACAGCCCCTGCAGCCTTCAATCCTGATGTCACCAATCAGTTCACTCATGTTGGTGAGCAGCAGGTCCAGCATTGCATCCCCCCTGGTTGGGCTATTACCCGGCTCAGGAAGCTATCCTCAATACATTCCAGGAGCATTGTGGATCACCTACAGCTCACTGTGCTACGTTCCCAGCAGAGGTCAGGGTGGTTGTAGTCTTCCAACAGGGTGACAGCCTGCAAACATGATGCCTCCTGTAGCTGGAGGAAGAAGGCTTCACCAACAGGCTCCACTTGATCAGGCATCCTGTAGTGGACCCCCAAACCACAAGTCTCCCTCTGTTGCTTCTGTCTGTAACCGTCACCAACAGGCTTTCAACTTGCTTGTGGTCATTCTTAAGGGACAGCTCTTCACGCTCTATTCCTCCCTTGATGTAGAGGGCAGCACTTTCTCCCCTCCTTCCTCACCAGTCCCTTCTGAGCAGCTTGTAGCCATCAGTCATGGGAATCATCCCTCTGGGTTTTGGTGACAGCAACTACATCATGTTTTTCCAGTAGCATGGTGGCTTCCAACTCCTCTTTTATTTCCCAAGCTGCGTGTGTTGGTTTAGAGACCCTTCAGCAGCTGGGCAGCTGGTCTTGTCATCTTCCTGGAGGATAAATCCTTAATTCCTTTTAAAGATTTACCATTAGTCTTCCTAGTGCCTTCATCATCATAAGGTTTCAAGTGTGCAGCAGGTTAGGGCCCCCACTAGCACCTTGTCCCTGTAACTCAGCTGTGCTGTTCCACTCCTTGTTACCTTCCCTTTCAAACCCATTGTAAAGCTTTTGCAGCCACCATGCAGCAGCAGATGGCTTTGCACTGTTTGCTGTTGTTAACTGTCAGGTAACTTTTCCCAAATATAACTAATACACAGAACCTTAGAATTAACCCCTTAAATACTTTAACAAGGGGAGGGGGAGAATGGGTTCATTACTTAAAAGATGAAGCCAAATCTGTATTTTAATAAAGAACTGTTAAAGGGGAACAACTTAACACAGGTCCTTCGCCACCCTGAAAAATCTGAGTGTGATCCCAGTGACTCAGTGCCCAGAGACTCAGTGAGCCAAGAAAAAGCAGATTGAAATCTGTAAAAGAATTCAATAAACCTTATAAACAGCAAAGGGCAAAACATTCTCCTAGTTAATATTTTCCGTCTTATGGATTCTAGGAATATATAAAACTGAGAGGAGTGAATAAAGTCATGAAATGGAGCAGCACATTGCTTGAACTCTCATCAAGACAAATCAGGAAATAAAGCGGGAGCTGAAAAAATTTCTACCTTCCACATCCCTAAGTGTCACTGCTCTCCTAATCAGGCATACATACAGCAGGAAGCTGTGGAATGTCACTGCTGCTGCTTGCTCCTCAGCCCTAACACATCAGGTGGTCACCCAACTATTCAACAGGGGCCTCTTCCACAGGACCCCCTTCTGTCACAGACACTGGCACGGAAACCAGCACTTGCTTGCATGTAAAACAATAGGAGAAACGCTTGATTAAAAAATATTTTATTAGGAGTACAGTGTACCTGCAATGTACTTTATAAGGCATTTTCTATAAATGACTATTTCTACTATATATATATCTGGGTGTCCTGTTCATATTTTTCAATACATTAGTAATGTAATGAATAACACCTTTTTTTTAAAAAAAAACCTACATCTCTTTATTTAGTTCATAAATGTTCAAGCAGTACAACAAGTAGCTTTGGGAGAGGTTTTAATTGCCGTAAAGCAGTTTTTAAAAAGTTCAGTTATCACTATTTCCCCTCTTTCCCCAATAAGCAAAGTTTTAAAGCATTCCTTCTTAATAAAACAAATCTGACCGATGATGCCATTACGACCACTTATTTTTCCCATTTCACTTATTGTCCCACACCCTGCTGCAGTGTACGCGCATCTCATTTCTGAACCTCTCAGTCTTTGAAAACAGCACTTTTATGGTACGCCACAGTAACGGAGACCAGTTTCATGTTTCTCCGTATATGTGTGTACCTGCCTGCTTTGATTAGAGGAACACAAACCACTGCCTCAATAACCACTGCAGCACTTCTAACTTCACAACCACGGGCCGACCATACTGGAGGTTTTGCTGGAGGTGAAACTTGCAGTTGGAAACAAATACGGAAAAAAATACGAACTCTATCATTCAAAGATCCACACACAATTAAAGTCAGTGTTTGGGCAGGAGTATGGGCTGTTTGTACGTGTAAGGAGAAAGCACTTCAAGTTTCCTGGTCATTAAAACCTGTGGGGACTTTTCTATAATTTATGATGGGGGAAACATGGCAGATTTACCTGGGCAGATAGCTTATGGCACTTACAAGACCAGTGAATATTTAAAAACTAACACATACTGCATTCCATGACCAACTTTTACCATAACTGTGCCTTAAACATTTATTACAACATTGTGATAAATAATATACACACCGTATCTCTTAAAATACCTTAGAAACCATACCTCAAGAATAGGGAGCCAGCTTCCCTATACATTATCCTACACTGTGTCCCTAGCCTGTGTTTTTTTTCTTCAATCTAAAGACAAATTTGTAAAACTTGGATAACTACAGTAAGCAGCCTACGCTATTACACAATTAATGCAGTATTGGCATTAGACTTGCATAAATCTTGCACGCCAGCAAACTTGTGTAAGTGACAGGCATACCATACATTCCCATCTTTGAGCTTGCTTGGGGCATTCGCAAGGGTGCTTGGTGCTGGGTCTCTTCACCAGGTCCCCATTGCATCTACCATTTCCCAGGAATTGATGTTCCACACTCGTACCAGCGCACATAGTTGATGTGAGTCTCCCCACCTATTTTTCCAAACTTGACAGGTTCCTGACGAACTGCCCTGAAAAATCCTAGAATAGAGAATGGAGTTTGTTTGCAGGAAGCCATTAGAAAGTACCTTCTGAGTTCCCCATGGAGCTTGCATACGATTCCATTAATGACTAACAATATGCCACAGCCATCATTCCTTTCCTGCATTTCAGGTGAAACATTCACACCATTCACACCATTAACTCTGGTTTGAATTGTCTTGCCACAACCAGGGAGGAACAGAGCAGCAACGTATGCCTGCTCTTTCCTCTGTTCCTGTCATGTACTAGAAACACAAGTTGCAAGTTGGTCTTCAACTTTCTTTTTTGTTCGTAGATTGTACTTGTATTTTTTAGGTTTGTTTAGGTTTTCAAGCTAAAAATGAATGCAGCTTATGAATCCAGCCAGCTAAATCCAGTAGCTGGAAAACAGATTGGCTTTACCTACCTCATAAGCTTATTTCACATTTAGAAAATCTTCTTTAATAAGTAAGTGAATCTGATACAATTGAGAGGGCAGCTGTTCTGGCAATGCTGAAGTGGACTCAGACAATTCCTTATTCAAACAAAACTGCTTTATAAGTGTGGAACACTGACGGGAGAGAAGTAAAGCCTAACCCTAACCCTAACCTACACCTACCACAATGCATTCATGCACTTTGGCGAGACGTTTTACAAACAAATCACTACATACGTGAAGGTCTGGTCAATCCCATATTGAAAACTATTCTTTTTTTCTCACCAAAATACCCCATTACTCATTCGGCATGCACACCTGTATCAATTCAGACGATGTTATTACAAGAGGGTGGAACGCATTGCAGTGGTAATGCTGCAAACAAGCAAGGCGGAGGCTCAGCTGACAGAACCTGCTTACACTTGAGCCTGGGGAACGTGAAAAAATAGGCAGGGCGGTTACGGCTGCCTGTAGGACATCCACACCCCGTCCCCTTAGACCAGACCAGCATTTTGGGCACCCACCTTGAATTAGTGTATTCAGAATTACTGCAGCATGAATTATATTTTCCAGTAATAACTTTTCAGTTGCTCGTTAGCACTAAACAGAGCTGTCTGATGCTCAAGTGATGATTTATGGCACTTAACATTAACCTTCCTAGTTTCAGCATAATGCTTCATGCCACTATGCAAAGTGAAAATTGCAGTTGGGTTTAAATATGCAATACCAAATGGGAATAACCTGTTGGAATGTTTTAAACAGGAGGGAGGCTGTTTACTACCTCACAGAACGTGAGCCATAATGGTCTTTATTAAGTAAGTCATGGTTCATCTTAGAATGAATAGAATCACAGAACAGCTTGGGTTGGAAGTGACCTTAAAGTCCACACAGTTCCAACCTCCCTGCTGTAGGGAGGGCTGCCACCCACCAGCTCAGGCTGCCCCATGCAGCCTGTCCGTGAATGCCTCCAGGTATGGAGCATCCACAGCTTCTCAGAGCAGCCTGTGCACGGCCTCACCACGCTCTCAGTGAAAAATTTCCCCATGACATTTAATTCATATTTCTACTCTTTTAGTTTAAAACCATTCCCCCTTGTCCTACCCAGGTAAAAGGTTCATTTCTCTCCTACTGATAAGCTCCTTTTAAGTACTGGAAGGTCACAATGAGGCCTTCCCAAAGCATTCTCTTTCTCAGACTGAACAAGCTCAGCTCCCTCAACCTGCCTTTGCAGGAGAGGTGCTCCAGCCCTCTGATCATCTTTGTGGCCCTCCTCAGTACACACTCTAACAACTCTTTCTTGTGCCTGGGGCCCCAGACCTGGATGCCATAATCCAGCTGGGGCCTCATGAGGACAGAGGAGAGAGGGACAATCCCCTCCATCGCCATGCAGCCCAGGATACAGTTGGCCTTCTAGGCTGCAAGAGCATGCTGCTGGCTCATGTAAAGTTTTCTAACCACAATTTTCATCTTGAGCAATTTCTCATCTCTTCTGCCTGCGGAGCAGGCAGACAGCCCTTGTTCATTGCCCACCCTGGCAGTGGGCCCTCAATTCACTGGCAAGAAAAAGAAACAGACAAAGAAAGGAATTGCCAAGGACTGCTGCAGTGACATTCTTAAGGAATTACCGTCTTTGACTGGTAGATCGTCTTGCTGTCCTGTCCTTCCATCTAAGAACGAGTCTACAAATTGGCAGTGATCTTCTCCATGGCCCCTCTGGTCTCCTATGTTATAGAATTTTCCTAAAAGGAAATAAGCAGCAAAGTTGAAAATCCACGTCCCATTTAGTGAAGGCTGAAGCCACCCACCAGAGATAGATACTCTTAGCTCTGTAGGGAAGCCAAAGCGAATGCAACCATTCTTTACCTCTCAGGATCTGCTGCTGTAATTAGAGCGTTAAGTGCGTAGTGCAAGCACAGCACTCATGGCTGTTGACAGCAGCACCCCACTCTGCCAAAATCCATGCCTGGATGTATTTTTCCCCTCCTTAACTTTCATGCAGTAAGCAAAATTCTGTTACTACCTAGGACCTCATTCTGATTGTATAAAAAATGAGGTACGTTTTGCTAGCAATGTTAATAGAAGGCAGGTTTGGTTCCCTGTTGGGAAGTCCCGAGAATACTTGAAGAAGTCTTTGTAGCCCACCTCATGACACATGCAAACCCTGTTCTAAAACTTTACAGCTTGTACATGCAAGTGATATCCCTTAACTAATATATGACCCCGGTGTAGTAACTACTTATTCAGAACATGAAATGGGCCCATATAGTTCCTTGCAGGGCTGTTTAACCGGACCCTTGACTGTGACTGAGCAGAAAATAAAATCGTAAGTACCAAGCAGTGTGTGCTGACATTACAGGCTGTCCGTAACCTGTTGAGGACTCCCAGTGAAGGAGTTTTGACAGAGGTTTTTACTTATGATTTGCAAGAAGATTTGGAAAGTTCAGTTCAAAAGATGGAGGAAAACGTGTCATCTTCACTTCCAAGGCCTAGACAGGAAACATCTTCAGATAAGATCAGCATTTTATCTGACCTTCCATAGGATTTCGTGACACGTCCAGCCTCAGGCTGTGACTTTGAAAGGAAAGGTGACAACTAAGGCTCAGTGCTTGGGTATAAGCTAAGCACAGTGTCCACTTTCTCATTAGATGTTGGGTCTCCTGTGGCCCTGAATCTTTGCCCACCTGGCTGTGTGACAGGTGGTGAGGTAGCTCATACTAATCCCTAAAGTTCAATTAATAAACTAGCAGCCTACCAATAAATTCACTCTTCCTCGTGTTTCTGTGGTCTGATCAATACTTTGCCAAAAATTCTCACTTCCACATGACGGTCTAGGTTTAGAAAATAATTTATTACTGTCTAGCTATGGCTGCAAGCATATTTTTTTCCATGCAAGAATTGGTCAGTGGGAGTTCCTCTTGGTAAATTTTTGATCTGAAGTCGAGAACATTTAGGCTGCCCAGAACTGCATCGTTGTTTTTCTTGTTTTGCCTTTTCTTTCCATGGCTGTTGAACATCACACGTAGAATTTATCCTTTTCTGCTGCCCAATAAATGCTTTTTTTTTTTTAGGTGGCCTGATTTTCTGGAATGCTTACTGTGACTGCTTTGGAGGACTGTTAAATGAGGTCAGCAGTAGATGCTGCTTTATAGAACAGTCCTGGCATGTGTGACATGGATCAGCTTTTCTTCACTAGGGACAGAATAAAGCAGATACCTTACGGCTAACAAAAGAACAGTAACTTTCAGATAGACACGGTCTTCTAGTCCATGTCATAACTTCTGCACAATTCAAAGAACTGCCATGCATCACTCAACAGCATTCTTGGTGACTATCAATTAAATTCATACAGTCCAATTCCTCAATAAAGGAACACACTTTAAACATTTTGCTAACAAAAGACTACTAAATTTGTCTTTCTCATTTGGGGATAGCAATTCTGGCATAATTTTTTTCTCAGAGCTCCCTTGTGATGCTCTTAAGAAAATTAAATATTATTTTTATTCTACACATTGTGATTTCTGCAACAATAGAAGTATAAATTCATGCTAAAAACAAGCACGCAGAGGTTCAGTTTTTGGTGGCCTTATGCAATGCTGTGTCCACAATGCACCCAAATTTCAAGATCATTTTGCTGCTTCAACAGCAAAGCTTTGGGAGATACTTTCAGCATAATGTTGAATAAAGACCTCTTGCTCCTGGCGCACTGCAGAGCTGGCAGTGCTAGCAGATACACTTCTGCTGGGCTTGGGA
This sequence comes from Perdix hodgsoniae, assembly GCA_035772895.1. NCBI lineage: Eukaryota > Metazoa > Chordata > Aves > Galliformes > Phasianidae > Perdix > Perdix hodgsoniae. The sequence goes on from JAPSGF010000016.1 coordinate 6,452,395, forward strand.
ACATGACAGGATAGGGCATGACAACAAAATGCAGGAGAACAAAGTTTGGCTTCAGATTGGAAATTATCCCTCTGTAATATGGAGGCCCATGCCACGACATCCTCACTTAGGAGATAGGTGGGAAAACAATCACAGAACAGCTTTCCTCCTACATAAACATTTCAGATCCTTCAAATATTGCGACAAGTGGTCAGCACTGTGCGTAAGAATTCAAGTGCAAGAACCAAACTTAGCAAGTATGATGAATACAATGCAGCTGTCATGACCTTTCCTCAGCCAAGTTAAATCACCATCCTTCCAGCAAGAACAAAACCAATCTAACAAAAATAGGAAAATGGGCTCTTGAATATTACACTTTTATTCTAAGATTGAAGTGGCTTTTCATTGCAGTGTTAATTCACTTGATTTAGAGCTACAGCATAGTCCTGCTAAATTAGCACTGCCATTTCCTCTACTGGCTGGTTGTGTGATACACTACGCCTCATTGCCAGCTTCTGTCATTTGATCACTGCAGCAACAGCTGAATGAATGATACCTCTGTTCAAAATCATCTTTTTATTCACATAATTGCCAAGGTATTACTTACGCATGAGGTATTGTACTTAGTATTAACGACTGGGCTTTCCTTCTTCGTCTACTCATGGGGAAACAGTGATGGCAGCTTAATGCTACTTTGGCACAGGCTGTCTTATGGTCCCTGTTTCCCTTTTCACTCCCTGTTACCACACACAGAGACCACTGAGCCATGCTGCTGTGAGTTGCTGAGCTCAAAGATGGGGCAGTGTTAGGTTATGGAAGATGATTCAATCAGTCTCTCCTAGTTAACTAATTCCAATGTGATGGACACACTGCCTGTCTGACTTACACCCTGACACATTATCCATACATGTTTTTTTAACATTCTTTGTGCTCTGGATGCTGTACTAAAACCATCATAATGGAGATGTCAAGAAAAGATTTCATACAGAAGGAAATCAGGAACTTTGAAAGAATTATAAGTTAAAATATCTCCAGATACGCCTTTTGTAATTTCCATGAGATACAAAGTTCTGCTTAACTATCAATCAACTGAAAACCAATACTACTGACTTCTTCCCCAGCTCAGACACAGGACATGTCACTTGATTCAGGTCTTAACTACCTCATTTGCTAATGATCATAGGACACTGAATAGAACCTGAAAAAAAAAGGACAGGAGGCTGCTGTTAGTAATAAAGCATAACATAAGAAAAAGAAGGATGACAACAAGAGATCAAAAACAAAAATGGGCAATGTGAAAACAAAAATGCCAAAGCAGGTGAGAGAAATTTGGCCTCTAGAGTTGAAGTAATGTATTTGTAAGTGCCATAGTAATAAATTAACAAGAAGTTAACAAGAAATGGAATGGGAATGAATGGGCTCTAACCCTGATCTAAAATTAGGCCCTGATCCTCTACTAAGAACTGTTCCAAGCTATGATTTAAACACAGATTTGGTGCCATTATAGCATGAGCTACTGACTGTCAGACATCTGTTATTTATCAGTTTTCTGTAAGATCACCCGCGATACCAACAGGTGCTGTAAATCAGACGATGATTGTGGAGAAGTAACACTTGAGTCTGAAAACTCAGTATCAAACAATGACTACTGAGCACAAGCAGAATATTATTTATGATTAATCTTTCTAGGGAATATTTTAATCATACTTAATCACACTTCAACAGTGCCCATCTTGTTAAGCCTCTTAGTTCTTCACATTTTTAAAGATTTTATAATATGAACAACGCAGGCTTATCTCTTACCTGTAAGTGAATCGCTGAGGTATATCTTGTATCTTAAGGAATTGCACAGCTGCACACCTACAAACTTCTTATACCAGGTCCTTTTTACATATTGTTTCCCTTTGCATTCTGAGTAAGTGTCAGAATTGAATGGGATTTCAGTCCAGATAGCATCCTTTCCCACTGCATGAGAGGAAGAAAGATACTAAGGTATGGCACTATATATAAAATCATATATAACAAATATAATAAATAGAAACCTTGATGGAGCAGAAAGCATTTTGAAATATACTAATATCACCTGTCATCTGCATTTTGAGCTATGTCAGGGAAGCACTGAGTGCTCAGCTATGATCAATGCAGTGAACCGCTTCTGCTTTCTGTTCAGAGAAGCCAGTTGTGAGCTCTCACTTATTAGGGGAACAGTGTCCTTCTGTTGCCAAAATATTCATTTACATTGTATGTGATGCAGTCATTTTTTCTATGTGGAATCAAGACAGGAAGGTCAACTTGCAGCAAAACGTGTGATTAAAAAAATACATAAAAGTGTCATGAATCACGTGAAAATAAATCGTTTCAGTTTTGTCAAAGTGTTGCCCATTACAAACGCAAAAAGAGCTCAATTTGCATGAATGGATCTCTGTTGTTCTTCAAAGCTCAGTCCACCTCCTGCTGAAGACAGAAAGTCTTGCAAGTGGCGTAAAGCGGAGGTGGAGCAGCCCTTCAGAAACAGAAATTTTTTAAAAAACATAATGGCAGATAAATAGTATCCTCCAAGTTGTGTTCTGTTAAGTCACTTAAAAAGTGTGAAATAGCTTATTCATTTTGAAGAGTCTTTCCTTTGATTTAATGACAAAACTGAGAAAATATGAGGCCATCTTTGGCTCATCTGTGTACATTGGTTTGAAGCCATCCCAGCTGCCATGGGAGCATCACATCACACTGATTGCATTCTGCTCAGGTAAACAAGCAGTCTGGCATGTATTCCTGACAAGGAATATGGGTGGAAAGAATTAATTCAAGTGCAAAAGCTATTTGATTCCATAGCTCATTTAACTGGTGCAGTACAGACCACCACCACTACCATCCCCCTTAAAATTACACTATTTCTGAAAAAATTCCTGATCAGAAGACACAATAATTTATACAAGGCTTACTTGAAATAGGCTCACTCACTCTTGGGTCCGCTGTGGAAATAAAACAAACATTCAATCAGACATTGTAAAATAAACACTCCCATTATACCAATGGAAAGCACTGTCAAGTGATTTTCTACTGTTGAGATAGGCTGCATGTTGTGAACAAAGTGTTTTCGAAGCAAAGTTCACTTATTGAATTTAAAAAAGAAATGTCAAAGTGTGAAACTACAATGTCAATATGCTTTTAAAAATTTTATTTCAAATAAAAAAAAAAATCTGTTCAAATCAGATTCTAGTGAAAACAGGAATTTAAACCTGTAAAACTCAATTCTACTGCACTTCCTTTTTCTTTCTTTCATTCTTTCCTTCTTTCTTTCTTTTGTTTTTTCTTTCTTTCTTCCTTTTTTTTTTTAAAATTTCAGTCTCTATACTTAAATAAAAGAAAAAAGCCACTTCTGTTACACTTGCCACTCAAGACTTGGCTATGATCACCCAAAATGTGAGAAATGCTTGTGTGCAATTAAGACAAAATAAAATGTAATGCTTCATTTGGCCAAACTAAATAGGAGACAGAACATAAGCCTTGTCATTTGTGAAAACTGCACCTGGCATAAACATTAATTCAGTTTTGACAATCTAGGACTACAAGGAGTGTATTCATGGTTTTAAATACGTGTGGCTTAGTCTGAGCTCCTCCCTGCCTAATCCCTTGCTCAACTGAAACTCTCATCCATCAGTGAGCATTAGACCAGGACTATTATATTATTACACCTGGCTCAAAATACAAATTAAGAAAGTCTATTCAAAGAGGTTGAACCCATTTTTTTAATTTATACGGTCCTTAAATACTATCAAACAGAAAATACTTCTACACAAAAGACGACACCTAGTTTGTACAGAGTTATTTAATGTCTACTGGAGTTAGCCTTACTGGAAGTTGAAATCCCAAGCAAGGCAATCTCTGATTCTCACCTTTGAGTCAGACAGGAGTTAAGCTTGAGAATGAGCCAGCATTCAAAACAGACTTATGTATACCTCTTCAGTGTTTTCACAAGAGAGTAATCAGGATGGAAGAAGACATACTAGAACACCAACTGTTCCAACTACTACTGCTGATCATTTTTTCAGCCTTAAGATATCACTGTTTATTACACAGCAGCATTTTGAACAGATAGCAAGTTATGTATAAACACAGTAGCCCAAAGAAAAACTATGTCCCCAATTACAACATACTAATGTGTTTGGTAAGTATAAAAATACCAGGAACACAGATCTTAAAAGACTGAACATTCTTTAAAGTTTTCTTCACAGGAAACACCAGAAGATCTCTGTATTCCTGCCTTTTTCTCTTCAGCACGACCATCTTATGCCCTCACCTTCTAGCTACTACTAATGCTGAGTAGTAAGATCAGAAAGAGCAAGATCAAACTCAGAAAATGAAGTCAGAGAACCTTTCATATATCTCAAACAAATGGATTATTATCCATGGATAATAAACATGGATAATAAAATTACAGTAAAACCTTTGGAAGTCCGTACCTGATTCAGTACTGAAAGCCACAACATTGCTACTTGGACCTTCACCAAGGGGGTTTCTAGGTTTCACATGAAATTCATAACTAGAGAACAAAAAAAAACCATCCGAATTAAAATTTTGCAAACCAACCATTTTCTCAGATTCTGGAGCAAGCAAACTGCCCACATACACCTTGATGCTATTCATTTCTTAGAGAGGAACCCAAGGGCGTTGTTTCTTGCTTTGAAAACACTGAGGTGTTCTTTGCCCTAACTGTTCAAAGCCTCTCTGAACACGTATTTTACTAACCCTTTCCATAGGGTTTGCACAAATATTATTAATGTTTGATTTAATGCACCACTGGTTTAAGTCTCCTCTTGCATGTGCAGTTTCAGTTCTGGCAAAAGGAGCAGTTTAAGTGAGGTCAGAAATAGATAAGGAGAGATCGAGTAAAGCACACTGCTATATTTGCACATTTTTAATTCATAAGAACACAAATCCAATGCAGTATCTCCCAGTCTCACCACCACCAACAGATGAGGCCATTGTTGAAATGCAAGGTGAGGATCCAGTCACTTAAATATATGTCAACAGCAAATACAGGAAATAGTAGGAACATATTGTGCAATGTCACCTTCTATTTTCATAGCATCACCTTGAAACACCAGTCTATACTGCAGTTATCTCATGATTTCTCTTCCACATAGCTCTGCTGGTAACCAACCAAATGCTAACTCAGCAACTCAGCTGACATTCAGTGAGATGCTGTGGGTAAACAGTGATTCAAAGTTAGCCGCAAGACTAAAAATGATGAACAGAAGACACCAGCCGGATGAGACAGAAAAGAGTTACAAGAGTGGAGACTAGACATGGCTATGATCTTACCTCTTTGGGCTGCAGGCTGGCAGCACCGGGGAATTTCTCACTGCTCAGCAGCAGCTCAGTTTCTCACCCAGTGCCTGTGCTTACCTCTGTGCCAAATAACTGTGATCAGAAGTGTGTCTACAACCAGTCAAAAGCACCCTCCTCGTGCCCTCCCCTTGAGTTAGAAGCAATAATCTTCCATGTACATATCAGTTACAAACATTTTTCATATGCTCTGGGTGCTTGCGTAGTGAACCTCTTTTAATATATAACTTTTTTTTTTTTTATCAGCTAGAGAGATGCACAGGACGCAATGGGCCTAATAGACTAATGGCCCTGATAGACTAAACACAGAACAAAATGGGAATCCCAGAATTGGGATTGAGTTTATGGTGTGATAGAATTTACAGATCTGACTGTAAGTTTGAAGTCAGAGTGTGGCTCTCTTCATAGAAAACCAAACGAAATCTCCCTTTTTGCGCATCAGATGGAAGATCTGAAAAGTTGGAGAGGGGCTCATTATCAGGGATGTACTGATAGGAAAAGGGATAATGGTTTTGAACTAAAAGAGGGTAGATCCAGATTAGACATTAGGAAGAAATTATTAGCTCAGGGGATAGTGTGGCACTGGAACTGACAGCCCAGAGAAATTGTAGATGCCTCATTCCTTGAAGTGTTCAAGGCCAGATTGAATGGGGCTCTTGTCTGTCCAATCTAGTGGGAGACATCCCTGCCCATGGCAGAGGGATTGGAACTAGACAATTTTTCATGTCCCTTCCAAACTAAGCTATTCCAAGATTCTGTGAATATGAAAATGTGTAAAAATACAGGGGCTTACTTGCTGCAATCTTATGCATTTCAGCACAAGCTACAAGTGTGGGGAGAATTGCTTAGAAGTTCAAGAAAGTATGTAGGGCAAAGTTAAGAAAGGCGAATAGGAAAGCTGTATAATGATTATCCCATGCCTACATCATAGCTAGATTTGATATTCATGAGAAACTGCAGCCTTTATTCCATCTTTATATCTGTGCACCCATTATGCCAAATATTCTGCAACCCTATGTAGCAATCTAGAATCTCTCACAGCTCAAACCTCTTTAAGACTGATGTCTTACACACTTGGGAGAGGACTAGGCCTCCCAAATCCTTCCAAACTGCATAAGACAATAAAAGTCATTGTACAGATTAAATGGACTTGACTCAACAGTAATTACTGTGCAGAGCACATTTTTCCACCATAGGAAATCACTATTCCACATGGAACCTTGGCACATGTAACTGTTCCTGCATTTTTCAAATCATGCAAAAGGAGAAGATGGAAGACTGCAGAGCAGAGAATATCTGAAGAAAGGTTTTCATCATAATGCTGAGGACTGGAGGAGTCGAGTACAGTCCTGGGATATAAGGTCAACAGGTTGTGAGGTGCCTGTGGTTAAATAAAAGGCATGCAGGACTGTTTCAATGTACTGAGCTTCTTTTTCCCTGGAGAATGCACCGGAATTGCTGTGTCACCACACATAACAAACAAAACTAGGTTAACAGCAGGAAACATTTTCTTAAGAAAATGATGCTTAGCTTGTTTGAGTCTCTCTCTTAACCAGGCTAGGAGAAGGGCCAAGAGAAAAGAGAAGTGCTTACAAGTGACTATGACATCAACAGAAATTTAGTAAAAAAAAAATCAATTTTGTGATAAAACTGGCTTTTTCTTATGTTTGTTCATTTTTTTTCCCCCGTTACCTTCATATTCCTATCCTAACAGCATTGCAGATTTCACTGTAGTTCTCATCTTTTGACCCTTCCTGTTAACAAAAACTTATCTATATGCATCAGGAATTTTTTCTCTTCTATGTGGTTAGCACATTTTGGCTAAGTGCAATACCACCTAGATAATGATAATGACATGAGCAGGTGGTATGGATATACTATAAACTTTCAAAAAGGTTCTGGCTTCCAGTTGGGATTATTTAACCCAGAGAAGATTAGGCTTTGTGCAGACCTTACAACAGAGGCCTTTCAATATTATAATGGAGACCTTCCAATGTGGATGCCTTCCAGTACCTAAAGGGGGAAAACTTGGGGAGGGATTTGTTATGAGATAGTGTAGTGATTGGACAAAGGGTTATCATTTAAATTCATTATTTAGAGTGAGATTAATATTAAGAAGAAATTCTTAAACATGAGGATGGTGTGGCACTGAATCAGGTTGCCTAGAGAAGTGGTCATCCCTGGAGGTGTTCAAGGCCTGGTTGGATGGGCTTTGGACAAACCTGGTTGAGTGGGAGGTATCTCTGCCCACAGCAGGGGGGCTGGAGTCAGATGATATTTAGGATCCCTTCTAATTTAAAACATTCTATGATTCTACTGGTCAGTAGAGGTATGAAGACATACTCAGCATGACCTTTGCGTGAATTATGACATTCTCTTTTTTGTTTCATACCTTTAAGCATTAAAAAAAAACCCCAAAAAACTCAATATATCCTATATATATCCTACACAGTTTACTTCATGGTTTTGGACTTCTCCCTCTCTCTTTTTTTTTTTTTTTTTTTGCGTGCGTGTGTGTGTTCTTATGTGTGTTTATTTTTATTAGTTTTTTTTCCATGTTTACATTTCCTGCTATTTATATTCCTCAAGAAACCTTATGGTTGGAAACAGACTTTACTTTACCTAGGGATACAATCTAAACCAAAAGTCAAAAAAGATCCCTCCAAATGTATTCAAAAAGGAGAAAAGTATATTTGAAATTGTCAAACTACTTAACCAGGGAAAAGATCAGAACCTTTTCCTGTGGAATGCAAGCATCACAGCCTTTTTTTTTAATTAATAATATTTTTTGGAATAAAATCTATCACCAACAGACTGAGGGGACACACCCCCTATTTTAATGACTATCTGAATTTCCACAGGGTTACTTTGGCACAGCTCTGACTAACACAGCAGAACTGCAGTCTTCATATTTTCCTTTATTACCTTCTAATTACTGCCAATACAAACACGCATGAGAACTTGTTTTCAACAATATTCAGACTCTTTTTTGAAAGCTTGTATAGTAATTAGTGCTGCAAAGTTTCCTGGACGCTAGTGACATATTCTATGAACCTAGCTGCCCTTAAATAAACTATCAGAATGAAAGAGAAAATATGCCCTTAACTTAAATAAAAATATTTCAAGATAGGGCAAAGATAAACAAAAATGACATATTTTGACAGGAGAACCAGCAGAAACAGGAAAGTAAAAATGAAACCAGATCAGATGATTTGGAGACTTAGAAAAATTAGATCAATTTTAAGCAGTTAGAAAATTATTAAAAAAAATAAAGGCAAAATTCCTTTGGAAATGAGAAAGTAAAACTGGAAGAAAACAAACAAACAAACAAACAAAAAAACAACCAAACAAACCAAAACCCAAACAGAAACCCCAACATCTGTTTTTAATATTTTAAGTTAGGAAAGATCCATTAAAAAGTGAAGCTGATCTTAATGATGGGGAGGATGGAGATGAACATTACTATGCATGAGACAAAATGAAGGAATCAAAAATCACACTAAGCTCATTTCTATGTCAGGTCTCTCTAGGCTGATTACAAGCAAACATTTCAATTAAGGAAACACTGAAAAAAACTGAATAATTAGCTTACTTTGCTAGATGCTCACTTGGCAGATCTTGCTTGACTATTATCATAGGAGAAATTACTGCAGTACTAGCTTTATTTAAGGGCAGTGTAAAAGAACAGATAAAAAGCACAAAGATGGGCTTCTGGGTATGCTGGTGAAAATGAGAGTTCCAGTGGGGGCAGTCTTGTAAACAAACTCAAATATATGAGATCTGTATGAGAAGTTAGATGGAATGTTACAGGTCTCCTCAAATGACTGGAAAATAGACTGAAATTGTTTTGACCAAATAATAAATCTTGTGGTTTGGCTTTGGATGTTTTCCAAGTAGAGTAGAAGGTGCACTTCTCAAAAATCTGCTCTCAGCATAAAAACTGTGAATTTTCCATTAGGAGGGAAAATATCAAGCTGACAACATAGTTCACACTAGAACATTCTTTTCTCTCTCTTTTTTCTTTGCTAAGAAATATATGATATTTGCCTTAAAATACAAAAATATCTCAGCCTGCATTAAAGAATATGAGCAAAGTTAAGATTAACAAGATCAGAAATTACTCACTGTATGAAAAAATCATACAATAATTCAGGTTGGAATGGAGGTCTGAAGGTCTATCTGATCCAGGCCTCTTTTCGTTACAGAGCCAACTTAAAAGCTACACGAAGCTGCTCAGTGGTTCACAAAAAAGGTCACAGATACTCACTGCTTGAATGAACTAGAAGAAAGGAGGATGAATGGTGTTGAGCTATTTTGCTTTGTTTAATGAGAAGGACTAATTGAAGGATAAAGATAGTAAAAGCTGCAGAAAATTTGTTGTGGTATGTGTGACAATGGACAGAGGGCTGACTGAAATGTGACCTGGATCTATTCTAAAATTCTTGAAAATAATGTGAAAGATAATAAAAGCTAACTTCAGTATAAAGTTGTATATGTGATTATTAACTCAGAGAAGCACATCTATAACAGAAATTCTTAAGCAGAAGACATCTGTAAAACAAGAGAAAGATTTCCTCTTCGAGCACAATTAGATGAAGTGGGCCTGCAGGAAAGCTGGAGAGGGACTTTTGATAATGGCAGGTAGTAACATGACAAGGATAAATGGTTTTAAACTGGAAGAGGGTAGATTTAGACTAGATATTATGAAGAAATTCTTTACTGTGAGGGTGGTGAGACTCTGCAACAGGTTGCCCAGCGATGCTGTGGAAGCCCCTGCCCTGGAAGCATTCAAGGCCAGGCTGGATGGGGCTCAGAGCAACCTGGTCTAGAGTGAGGTGTCCCTGCTTATAGCAGGGGGTTGGAACTAGATTATCTTAAAGGTCTCTTCCAACCCAAACCATTCAATGATATGATTCCATGGTAACTCTCTGTGTAAGAATTATCCATAGTCCTTTAGCTTGCATTATGTAGCTGTACAACATGTTTTGAGATATTTCAGGTAAAAGCAAAATATTTGATGAAACTAAATAGAAATCTAGATCCAGAGTATCTGGAGCCAGATAACAGCTTAATGCCTGGAGGAGTAGCAGTTTCAAGAACTCTGACCAACCAAATAATGTAAATCACAATTAATACTTTCCAGGTTGCTAAGATGAACAGCAGCTTTCTAAGATGTGATAGTGAAATACCTCAAACATTGTGTTTGGCAAATCTCCAGGTGAAAAAGACATACTTGTCCTGTAAGGAAAACTCTTTAAATTTTAGCTTTACTAAGAGAGAATTGAATAGATATAATGTCCCCTTTTTTTTCTGAAAAAAGATGCAAGAATCTTAATGCTCCAAGGAAATCAAACTGTTCAGGAGTTTGTACAAGTCTTTTTTTTTTTTTTTCCCTTTTTTTTTTTAGCAAGCACTTGTGTAGGAAGCAAAAAGCTGTGCCTTAAATTTATCTAAAGAGTATATGTCCTCACATTCAGACAGACTTTTAATTTCTACTCTCATCTCAAGTCCAGATGTGTTGTGATCAAGAAGGAACAAGGTTGGCATAAATATTTTAAGACAAAGAGGAAATATGACTAACTGCCAGAAACTTCATCTATTTAGAAGTAGCCTTCATAAGTTGCTGTATGTCTATGAAGATTCATTTTCATTTCCATATTAAAATGGTATGAATGTCTAAAAAAAAGTAGCTGATAACTGCACCGCTAATCAGAACTCCATTTCTCTTTTGGTAAAACTATTTTTTCTGGATCTAGTCACTTTTCAGGTAAATGACCATTATAATAATCCTCCTTTTCAGAGAAATTTGTATCCTGTTTAACTTCCACATTTATAGTTACTGACAGCTGCAACCACACAAGCAATTTTTCAAGAGAGACTGACAGTCTCTCATTGCAACTGTCTTCCTAACATGGTCCAAATTTCTTAAATACTCCAAGTCTGGCCATTATCTACTCATCTGTAAAAGCTGTCTTCCTCAAGAGGGGTGCCTGGCTTACTGCAGAGCTTTCCAGAGGTGTAGCAGTATGATCTACTTGAAAGAAGAATGCAACAGAAAAAAGGAACAGTATGATCTGTCAGGCACAGATACACTCAGTTTTTCACAGCTGCCTGCTCTGTCCCCTTTGCACTGAGGATTTGTTCATGTTGCTTCAATCCTCCTGGATACGGGCAATTAATTCTTTAGCTTCTGGCCAGGCATTAGCATATCCTATCTGTTTTACCTCAACAGGACAAGGGGGGCTGCAGACTGTCTTTGTCGTGTAAAGCTCCTCAAGACTAAACATCTGGAGAATTACAGGCTTGAACTGTAATTCTGCTGCCATAGGAAGTTTCTGGTTAAAATTTACTCACAGAGACTGAGATTCAACATTCACAGTCATTCTTATTCCTTTTGGCAACTCTCAATTTAAATCTGCCCAGATTGGATCAATCTTGAACTTTCCTCAGCTCTGGAGGCACTGAATCTTCAGAGGAGCATATGGGATTCACACAGTATCACTGATGGCTTCAGGAAAGTTGGAAAAACTAGAATCTCAAATTCAGCTCGTCAGCTTCTCCAAAGCGTTTCAGGGCCAAGAGGTTCTTTCCTAGCTAATTCACTTTCTGCTACTGAGCATCTCTTTCCATATACTTGCTAGTAGTTTTGTAAATGTTGGTCCTTTGCAAGACGGATTTCTTTTTCTCCTCCAAGTTTCTTTTCCAACTCCATCCCTTCTACAGCTCTTTCTTTTAAAGCTAGTTATGGAAAAGTCCACTTCCTGGATTTAATGTATTACTTGATGAAATTGCAGACATTTCAGGGACTCTGATAATTACTTTATTCAGCTGTGTTTCACTGTGTGTCCCTCCCTTCTATTTTCAGTCACCTTTACCCACTAGGCCATTCAAATAATCAGTGAGCAATCAGCTCCTGACAGATAGGAAACCTTTGTTGTGGACATGTTTTTCTTCACAATACTGACACTGTCTACATGATGCCAGTCATCTTCATTGACCTCCTTACTCTTCCTGAACTTAATGCACCAACAAGCCTGGATTCAAACAGCACCAGTAATAACTTCTTGTCCTTTTGAGTCTTCAAAATTAGGGAGCACACATTTTGAAATTGGAATTTAATCAAACAGAACTGCTCTGACAACTTCACCTCCTTGAAATCCTGTGGGACCGAAGGAACATGCAGTACTGCAATTCACATAAAATATTTTCAATTTCAGATGATGACTTCCTGAATCTAGCAATACTTGCTGCCTTTTGCTTTTGAGAGTGGGAGTGGGGATTATAGCCATCACCTCATCAGGGTGAAGATACCCTTTTTATCCTAAGACATCATCTGCCAGTTGGTGCTGATCTCATATTAATCTTGTTTTAACGACATCTGCACTACAAAAGACAGCTGGTCTCCATGGTCTCTGCTCTGCTCTTGCTCCCCAAGCCCCAACTCTTCTCATAGGGACTGACAGAATTGTTACAAATTAAAGTTAAATAAACCAGCTTATCTATTTCCCACAGCTCCTGTCCTCCTTATGACCTTTCTAGGAGTTCTAGCTGGTTCTGCCTGCCTCCATCTTGCATCCTTTCTGGAAAAAAAAAAAGAAAACAAAAGAGTTGTCTAAAGATAGTTTTCAAGAATGTGACTGCCTCATTCCAAAGCAGAGATTAAAATAGAAGTGAAAGCACAAACAGCACTGCCCACTGTCTTTCTTCAGCTATTCCAGAGATCTTTTGCTTTGCTGTCTCATCTCAGCCTCCTCAGCTGATGAAATGGAGGAAACCATGGCTTGGTCTCCTGCACCAGTTGCATTGCTAACATAAATGACAGAACAACATATTGGCAATTCACCCTTTCACAAGCAGTGTGACTTCAGGAAATTACAGAATAATTTCCCTTAGGAAATAACAGAGGTAATCGCGATTATCAGCATTCTAACAATTTTTCGAGTTTTGGAGTCTCTCAGCAAAGTTTTTTTGTTGATGATGGTGGTGGTTTTTTTAAATCTATTTATTTATTTTTTGGTTTTGCTTGGCCTTTCTTTTCTACCTCCTTTCCTCTTCAGTTTCTGCAACATCTCCTCATTCCTCCTTCTGGAAGCTGCCGGTCACAAGTAGGTGAGCTAAAACCAGTGTGTCAGATTAATCCATGTCGCCTAAAAGTTAAGGTTCGTGATGGGTTCTGCACAGAATTTTGTGCTGTATTACAAATATAATGATAGCAATATAAAAGGGGAGTCTATTTGTTATGCGAAAATATGATTACCATAGTCAAACGATATTACAGGAAAAACCACTTGTCATTCACTAACCTTACAATGCAATAAATGAACAACAGAAACACAGGACAAGCTAAGAAGCTAAGGTTTTAAGATTTCCACAGTAATTTTGGTTGTGTTTTTTCCCCCTCTCCCCAGACCATACATATTTTATCAGAAATTTTCTATATGTTCCTCATGACTGTCTTATCTCTTAAAAGAAAGCAATATACGAGCATAGCTTTTCCTATCAGAGCAGGATTAAAACCAATTTACTCTAATGCATTATATAATATAATGTATTATAATATATTAACATTATAATTTGAAGTAACTGTTCATGCATTTATACATATAACACATTTTCATTTGAGGTAGCAGATAGGTGACAGTCTAGATTAGTTGAATTAACTTTGAAAATATTCTTATTTAATTACCTTGTGTCAGGTTTTAGGTTTTCCACAGTAGAATGAGTTTGATTTGTAGTGATAATTGACTTCTCCTTTTCACCATCAGTCGCTCCATTTTCAGTTGACACAACCTCATACTCTGCAAAATTACAGTAAAGAGAAATTTGGTTAAAAAGTAGCTCTAGCTTGAGCGCCTTTATTGCTCTCTCTTTTCTCATCTTTTTCTCATTGTCTACTGTCTGAGAGGCTGCATGGACATCTCATGTGAACGTGTCTGGGTATTACTATTATAAAACAGCTAGAAAAACTCCTGAAGAGTTCCAATTACACACTGATGAGTGTCTAGCCCCTCATCTTTTCTCATAATTCAGTTAAGGGACAGAGGATATTCAACATCTCACCTCTGCCCAAAGGCACACTACTGACAGGATTCTGAACACAAAGAAGTTTATATATCCTTTTGTCTGAATAAAGAAGAATCAAAAATGAAATTACAATTTCTAAATGCTCAAACCTTGACAAAGCTAAGTTTTTAAAATTTCCACGGGAAACTAATTTTGGTCGTGCACTTAGGGAATATGTCATTTTAGAACTGAATTATTTTGCTTAAACTTATTTCTATATTTATATTACTTATAGAGGCTTATTACTTTATTTTTCTCTCAACTGGTATGTACCACCAAGAACAAGTCATGCTCTGAGTAGGGAAGTAACACCAGGTGTTTGGGAAGAAGATAACCCTTCAACAAACCATAGCTATGTCCAAGACGCAGTGTCTCTCTACATGCATCCCCTGACATGATTCACAACTGCTTCTCCTAATGAAAACATGGAGTATATTGCTAATTTTCCTCTCTGTTAAGAAATTCACAGCTTCTCAGAATCTTATTTTCTCTTCCTAAAAATTGTCTATAATTTCAAGTTCAGCTTTGCTAATTGCAAGCTAGCACAGCAGAACATTTTCAAAGAACATGTGTAATTTAGATATATAGCATGGTAGAATAACGCATGTATTATACTGTGAAAATTAACACAGGTTCATATTAACATATGAACCCTACAAAATTACTTCCTTCCCTGTTTGTTTTTTTCTCTCATGATACTATCAATTTTCAAGTTTTTAAGTAGATACTAGCAAGCCATAGGACTTTTCCCTCTTAATTTCTCCATACAAGTATATCCATTTGTTGTCAACATGGAAAGATAAAACATTACATGCCATGAAATTCAGTGTTGAAAAGGAATAAAATTCACACAAGTATTGCTGGACTTTCAGACTCTCTGTCTCTCCTAGTTTTGTATGAAAAATAATGTTTGCACAAATACAGAAATGAACTGATCTAATTTTGACTGTGAATATGCAGCTCTGTCTTTCTTTGCACTCTTCTTGCAAAAAGCAGGCACTGAAAACACTGTAGTAAGTTATTTAATGGTGACACAATTAAGTGAGAGTGCAAAGCACCCCTAAAAAATTGGTGTTCTAAAATTCCAAGCTTCTAAGCCAGTCATTCAGTCCTGATAATTAGATTTATATTTTTTACATGTGGATTTTAAATCACTTGCCATAATAGTTTCAAAAGGGTCTTTTTATCTCATATCTTAAAATGGTCTCAGTTATTTGGTGCATATATGGAGCAAAATTAAACTTTAAAATAGGTTTAAGAGTATGTCAGAATATCAGCATGAAGAAAAGAATTACTGCTAATGCTGAAGATTTCCAACTGTCCATGCTCAAAAGCGCTCTTCTAGAAGACACCCCTGAAAAGCAGAATACCACTGCCTGTTAAAAACAAAATCAGAGACCTGCAGAAATGGATAGCTCAGGTGCAACAAACCATGTGATTTGAACTTTTAACTCATTCAAGTTGGAAAATAAAACATAACACAATGTGTGCACAGGCATGTGCTTGCACGCATGCACAAAAGAATTACTGGAATGCATTCAGCACCTGGTTGTTACTACATATTAACAATGAACCTCAGTGAATTAGAAAATATGCTGCTCTACATCACTGAGGCAACGCAACCAGACTAGCAGAGCACCAGCAAAAATGTCTTGGTCCCTGACATTTGCAGCCTTTATGAAAACAACAAGGTAAACTTGATCACTGTTTTGGTATTATTTGGCAGACCTTTCCATTACTGAAGTACAATTTTGTTTTTAGTAATAACCAAAATGATGAAAATCCTCTTGCAACGCATTAGCTAAAGGTCAACCAGAGCAATTCTTTCTTAAAAAAGGCTTAAAAAATTACACCACTGTTTCCACAGTTCTATCTGAAAAAAAATAAAAATAAAAATAAATCTGACGCCCAAATCAGAACATTGAGAAAACATGCATAAAAATACAAAAATAAAAAGAGTTGACAGAAAATGTGATTTGTTTGTCTAAACAAGTAATATCGTATTTGTGCCAACATGAAATAATCACTTTTTTCAGAAAATGGGATTCATTGCCTTCATTCTCTTGAATTCAGAAAATATCTTTGGATGAGTCAATAATGGAGTTATTTTTTCGAAGTTAAAATGAAAGAGACAAACTAAGTGGGAGTATTTGTAAACCACAGAGTTCAAACATTGTGTGTCACACATATTGAATTTAAAAAGAATCAAAACTGTATTTATGGGAATGTTGTTACTTCTAGAAATGAGCTAACTAGAATGAAAACTAAAGTTTATCTCAGTGAAACAAAATGAATCCTGTTTGTATGTTCTCCAGAAAGTTTTAATTTCCATTCTCAGAACAGAGAGAGTTATGCCAGGTGTCTCAGAGAAGTCTTCCAGAAGAATCTCACAGAAAGTTAATTTTTACAGATTACAGCAAGCACTTCCACCTAAAGACTTATAAAATACAGTGTGCACTGCTTGCTCTGTTTTCACTGCAAATGTGAAAAAGAAATGAAATAAGACTGTATTTATAATGGCAACCAGGCCTTACTTTCATCACTACATGATGCATGTTTACATTTTTCCCAGCTATAATGAAAATATTTTTATATTGCTGTAATTGAACTGGTTGTGCTGCAGTGGGTATGACACGTTCAAGAAAAACAGCAGGCCTGCTTCCAAGAAAACATGCCGACTAAGTGAATATCTGATCTAATCAAACTAAGGTTAGGTATGCGGAGAAGGCCTCCAAATGTCAACAAAAACAACAAAGCAAAGCAAAATGAGGCACTGCAGTACTGCTTAGAATGGGGACTGTTCACAGAGCCTCTCCTCAAAGATGATGGAAGATGATGGAAGATGATGGAAGAATTATGAGTGGTCTCCTTACATGTTTACCTGCCTAGGTACTCATTCATGCCTGCCTCACAAACTGTTTACTCTTAATACAATAACCTTCTTTTACAAATGAGAAAAAATAAACAGATGCTTTTAAACAGAGAGAACTTGGCCTTATGGTGGATACTGCAGGTAATATGTGGCAGAGTTCTGCTGACCTACTAGAATGATGTAAGCATTCTGGCTTACGTTTGGCTCGCTGATTCACTAATCAAAAAAATCCTTAAGGCACAAAAGATGTCTCCATTATGTGTATGTAACTAAATAATAAAGAGTACTGTTGCATTGATGCAATCTCTTGATTTGGTCTTACCAGAAAGGTTGTAGATTTTTTGCTTATCTACAGTAAACAGAAATGTTAGAAATGAAGGGAAGATACAGTCATATTTCTTAGTATCTGTCTGTGTCATCACAGACTCCAGTGAAATAGCTGAGAAAATCTTGTTCTAATCTATTAGCATTTTCTTACACACACTTGACAGATACAAACTTGACACATGCTTGACAGACAGTAGCATGACACAAAAGCTCCCCTCGAATAACGGTATTTTCTTAAATTGCACAAAACCATTGCCAAATAAAAATAAGCTAGAAATACTGTAATCTGATAAAATAAATGAAAAATCAAACCAACCAGTAACAGTATCATTGTCTGGTTTTTCCCAGTCCAAAATGACGAAAGTTGGACAGCCCTCAACAGTCACAACTGTGAGGTTGGTTGGAGGATTCTGTGGAGGACGAGTAGGTTCTTCTTTGATGCCAGCCTCTTCTTGAGGGAAATGTTCAAGAGAGCTTGTGATAGAGCAAGGCACATCATCATCTTTCTTCATGTACTTGACATGGGGTGCTAAAAGCAATAAGAAAAGGTTATTATTCAGTACAGAGTACAAACACTGATGTTTTAATAAAACATCAATGCAATTCCACCCACTATGCTACTTCCAGTTCAGGGACTATAGCAAAAATATGCACAAGTCAAAATCAGCCACAAGAAGTTTAAGAATTAAAAACTATATATTCAATACTCTCTCTAAGCTGCTCTGAATTATTTGTTCATTTACTTTTAAAATTTTCTTATTTATTTGGCTGTTTTAGATATGGAATCTACACTCTCTTCAATCTCTTCCCATGGTCAATGCTGATGAAAAGTTACTCTGCAGGCACTAGTGAGTAAGACACACTGTTAAACAATTTGAAATAATTAAGTTTTGTTGTGAAGAGTACAATGGGTTGTACTCTTTCTACAAAGTGACACCACAATTTCATTTGCAACTTTTGAGTGCTATAATACAAAGATGTAATGCCCGTTAGTCCACCAGCAAAAGTAATGTTTAGAAGAGAGTAATTCAGTCATTAACTTGCAGCTTCTAGAAACTGCCAGAATCTTAAACATTTTCAGCAGTACAGGATCAAACCTTGGAGAAAATCTGAGGCAAATGTCTTGCATTCTGCATGAACATTTGGAAAAGAAAATGACTGAAATTTACAATTAAAAGCTCATTAGCTCTAAAATTCAAATTTGCTAGACTGCAAAGTAGAAGGCTGTAGTATGGAAGAAAACAGAATAGATGTAAAATGTAGCCAAGAACAGGCTGGTGATCCTGACTCTCCATAGGGCCATTTCATCTGACTGAAGTGGAAAAGAATCAAATGAAGTTCTGGCCCTCAAATAATCAAACAAGATAATTTTGATTAAAGACAGTTTCTATATTTATTCCCCAAAATGAAATAACATAGCTTTTAAAATCCTACCTAGGTACCTTGGTTTGCCTGAAGAATCTGTTTCTGATGTAGGGCTTGAACTGAAGACAGTTGCATCAACTATAAGGAGACACAGTTATGACTCAGTTTGCAATAAATATTAAGTTTCAATGTTAGAACTCTAGAATTTCACAGTTCTTCTGGTATTTTAAATCATTCCTGGAAGTGTTCCTCCACTTGTAGCTTACTCCTACATGATTTTATAAAAGATTAATTCACAACAGATCATTATGTTTAACCTATTGCATTCTTTTTTTTCTAATCTAGATAGTAACATATTGATCTTAGTAGGATACCACAACTACCTTGAGCACTTGTCACTGTCAAGTTAACAATTTTAATTTACATCCTATAAAAAATGAAATGTTCAGTAAAGGAAACGTCTTATTTACTTCTCTCACAGACTAAAAGTAGACACTGAATAGTACTGAAGTCCTGCTTAGCATGTACTGATTTCTACCAAGATAGAAGGGTCATCATGTTCTCCTTTACAAAGATGTGTATTAGATGATACTGATATAAATTCAGCCAATTCATAGAAGCCAAAGTGGCAAAACAGAAATCAGAATCATCCCAGATAGAGTACTTCTTATATTAAATATATAGTGGATTCAAGATAAGGAAACAAGAAAAAAAGAGGAATCTTATGTGCATTTTAGAAAACAAACAAACAAACAAAAGAGTCCAGAACTGTCTGTGTTATACTTACCATAATACTCTGGAGTTGCAAAAGCTGTTGGGGTCTTATATGGCACTCCTGTTTTCACGGACATCGTTGTTCCAGCTGGTTTAGCTATGGTGACAGAAGGAGGAGCTTATGGCAAAAAGGCATTCACTATTCAGAAAATCAAAAAGCTATTTCACTCTCAACAGAATTCCTATTTCTGATGACTACTTCATAAAATATGTGGGTATATACTTTCATTAAAACTGTTCCCCTCAAAACTTACTCAATAGCTTCCAGCTGGATTTAAGAAAATTCTGAGTTGTCCATATTGCCAATATAACTTATCCTTGAAATCTAGTAATAAAATTCTTTGCTATTTGGAGACTGTCTTTAAGAACTTCAGTTAGCTAGAACATGACCTGGAAGAAACCTACCAGACAACTGTGACTATGAAATCTCACCTCTAAAAATCCTCAAACTGCATAATATAGTCACCTTCACTGGCAGTATGACACACAACATGGTGACTGAAGGCAGAATGTTGATGAATTAAGTTCAAAAAATGAAGGTAGTATAAATGGACAGTGGAAATTTTAGATTCTTACTTCTCACTTCAGTCCAGTTCCACAAATGCTTTTTTTTTTTTTTTAACACAGCTAAGAGACTTTTAAAGTCTGCATATAGACTTTCTCATAACGTTCATCCAGTGGACGAGTAAGAAAGATACAAGTAAGGAATTAGTAACAGCGTTAGTAAGAAGGAGAAACAGAACAAACTTACGACAGAGAAAATCCAAGAGGAACACTGAAGCAAAATTTTCCTGTTAATGATGTGGAACAACCTCTCTAGAGAACTGAAAGAAACTTATATGAACTTTAAAACTAAGCTGAATAAACACTATGAAACAAAGAAAAAGGAAAATCTACTACTGGCCTCACAAGGAAGGTCCAGGTCATCTAACCAATTTATTCTGTCTTGAATGTCTAGGAAGACATGACAACAGACGACTACTCCATAACCTGGCCACTAGCATGTGGAAAAAAAAGGTGGAATTCCAAAATCCTGTTAGATGAATTAGAGACTTAATGGAGAAAATAAGAATAGATCCCATTACAAGCAAATGAAAATGAATCAAGGCAAATTTTTTTTGTGTGCAACATGTTAAGACTGACAAGGTCTAATGTTCTGTTTAGCTATTACTAAGGAAACACCACCAATAAACAGGAAGTGCAGACACAACATTGCTTAGCTCTGCTGTTGTGCAGATACACAGCTTGTTTCAGCCGTCTTTGAGATCTGTACTTCTAAATTGCTGCACAAAACATTAAAGATTTATTTAGGTCCTGCCACCATGACGCTACCCCCTGGGGTAAGCTTTCTCACAGCGATGTCCACAAAGATGGATCAGCTTAGTTGTTGTAGACGAGCAAAGGACATAGAAGACAAAAGTCTTCCTTGACAGACCCAAACAGAAAGGCAGTCTTTGCTTTCAAGAAAATGGAGAAAAAATTCACAACTTTCTTGCCTTAGTAGCATGCAAATCCCCCAAATGAAATAAAACAAAACAAATAAAATGAAATGATTAATAAAGCAGAACCGAGACCTTCATATTTCCAGTGAAATAAAAAGAGTAATATGGGGAGGGGAGTATTACTTATGATGCTAAGCAGTGCGAGATGAATTAACACTAACCTTTGGATTCTAATTTCAAATCCACAGAGAAAACATACAGAATGATACTGAGTATTAGCTTCAGGATAAAAGTAAAATAAAAACAGGAAATGTAAAAGATTCTGCATGCTCTAACAATGATACTGAGAAGCAAGAATATTGTTATACATAAATAAAGCTAAACTCATTGTACATGTGATAACTTCTTTTCCTCTACCTCTCAGATAAGTTAGTTTTGGCTGCCGTCAAGTTATATGCAGTGGTTAATGTATGTGCCAGATTCACAGGACAGAATTTTTCATAAATTATCAGCTGTGGGTATGTATTGAAGCGTGATATCTGATATCTCCCATCTGATACATACATTAAATAACTGCAAATGCTATTAGTAGACATGAAATGTTTTTGTGGTTGATCTATTTAAAGGATGACTTGTATTATGCTCATTTGATGCTAGTTTGCTCTTATCTTCCTTACTGTATATGAGTCACATAATATATCTATATAGAAATAATTTGTATATTCAGACAAAAGACACAAGGCTCTTTAAGAAAACTGGTTTCTATAGATAATACATTTAATGTAAGAAAGAATTTGTACTATAAAATTCTCCTGTATGCAGATAGTGAGTTAAGTAACACATAAAATGTTCATGCTGAAAAGGATGAGATACCTGGAATGCCTGGTTTACCCGTCACAGTGTTTGGAGGCAGAGGCTTTCTTCGCATTGGTGTAGGCTTGACAGGAGGTATGGGAGGATGCTGAGGTCTAGGTGATGTAGTTACTGAATGACATAAGAAGACACTATCATTAATTATTTAACCTCCAACGCAATAAAATCAGAAAATACAATAGAATTCATATTCTGACATCTGAAATACTGGTTCACGTTTGATTTAGTAGCAAAAGCAAAAACATGAAGCATGAAAATAAATACAGTTGTATTTTCAGCCTTGAATTCTTTGGAAAGTGTGTGTTATGGTATCTTAAACCAAGCTTACAGTGATAAAATAAAGCTCCTCTGGGATTTTGTACAAATGCTTTGAAGATTCGTTTTATGTGTAGTTTGTCTCATTTCTATCAACTGTTCTTTTTTTGGCAGCCAGTGAGATACTTCTTCCCACAGCAAACAATATCTGAATGTAGTTGGAAACTTCTTCAGTACCCTACTCACAGAATTCATTACTTCTGTACTTTCTAACTGATAAAATCAGTCCCCCTCAGGTTGAAGTGTAAGATGTAGCAAAAGTGAATTATTATTAGAGTTATATTATCCTATACTACTTTAATGTAAAAAAAAGAAAAAATCTCTGTATGGATTGACATGTCTAAAGACTGGTATTCTGCTAGAAATGTCTGAAACAAACAGGTAGGGTGAAGAAACCAAATTCTGATAACTGACATATAACGTTTTCCCATATCTTCAGTTAAAATATTTTGAATGTTTTGAAAATACATTTGTCTCTCTTTCAAGAGAGTTAAAACTGATAAGACTGGTAGAGCACATGTAAAGAAACTTAAGCTAATTCACTCCACCTTGGTGCAACATCCCTCGCATTCTGATTTTCCTAACTATCCTAATATCCATCAAAGCCTTCTTATCAGTGGGAGTGTAATTTGATTATCTATTCTCCCTTGCTATAGAGAGCATATAGGAATGAAAATAATCAGCGCTTACAGTACTGTGGCTGTTTGACCAAATGGGTACAACAAACAGTGGTGATGGTAATTTATAGTTGCAAATATGTGCCACAGAGTAAGAAGAGACCACAAATATTCTTATTTTTATCTCACAACAATCCTGAAGTAAGAAGTATATGCATGAATGATGATGATGAAGAATTACTTTCTCTTCCTTAGTGGATGTGTTTTTATGTAAGAAAGATAATGTCTTGATTTTTCATAGTTATCAGAAATCTCTATATCATTTTTTAAATTAATCTTACCAGAGAATGGCTTCTCCCAGGTGTCAATATATTCCAAAGGTTTTTTTACATCCATGCCAATATGTCTGGCAATATCCTCAGGTGTATATATGTCATCTATGAAGGGAAGGGGAATGAATTATTTTCTACAGGGCAGCACTGACTTACGCAACAATTCTACATTGTATATGTTCAAACTGTACCCAATATGAAGTGCAAAACTGGTATTTTTAGTGATACCTTTGTTATATCTATTTTATTTTTCTATTCAAATAAGTAGAAAGTAGTCTTGATCTAGAGAGTCTACACTTTAATTTTAAGTATTCATTGATGAAGGTATATTTAGAAATAGAGAATAAGATTAAGGGGAAACGGGTGATGTAAACCAAAATTATAAGTCGAAAGATGAGTACAAGAAACATTTCAGATTTTCAGCGCACAGAATAAAATATCTGTTGATTCTTGTAAATGATGAAATTCTTCTTTTCCTCAAAAATAATGTCTTTGGTTGTCGCCTATATTGAATAACTAGAGGAATTCAGAAAAAAAACATAATCTGTATTTGGAGTACTGGAGGCAAAACGTCTATAAAATTCAGTTTATATACAGAAGAATGTCCTACTTAAAACAAATATTAACACTTTAAAAATATAAATAAAGTAAATGACATTAAAAAGATCAATGCAACTTCTAGTACAGATCAACTGTTTCACATGCTGACATTCATAGGATAACCTTCCTTATAAGTGCATTTACTTTATGAAAATCTCTTAATATGGTAGACTGAGAAGACACATTGTGATCATCACATTTGTGAAAAATTCACCCTTTCTCATGACATGAGAGAAAACCTTGAAATCTAAAAGGAAAATAAATGAGAAATTAATGATCAAATTTGATAGCCTATTTCCATATGATCTAAACATTTCATCAAAGGTTTTCATAGTTTTATAATCCAGTATTCAGATTGTTACTGGACTACACTAGTATTTCAACGTATGAAGAACCTATTTTTTTTTTAAATATATTTTATTGTTTCGCTATTCATCCTAACTGTATCTTAGAAATCCACAGTAAAAATAGAATTGTATAGAAAGTGTGCACTCTAAAAATATGGCTGAGTCTCAGTATTCCTCACAGAGTAAAGTAGCACTATGGAAACATGAAACGATTCACTACAGGTTAAAATAATGAGACTTGAAGTAAGTTGTGTCAGGATTTGGGTCTTCAGGTCCCTGTGACTGAAAATCCTAAATGAATTGCGTGATTTTGATCTAACTGCAATTTGTCTTCAGGTAACTAAAGTGGTTAATTAATTAGCTCTTCAGGTACACAAAGCACCAGAGCACTAATTGATGTTTCATGTGAATGGTATTTGAGGAAGGTGTATGAGAGCATCAGAGTAAGCTTTGAAAAGAAAAAGAAATCTTATACAGCTTAGGCATCAGACAAAGTATACTAGCTTCTTAATTTCACCCTACAACAAATGCTTCAACAAAATACATCATTACATTATCGAATCTCACAAAATCATACTATTACCCAAGTATCTATTACAAGTATAACTTAGTTCCGCACCTGTGTCTTTAAAAAACCTGCCTCTAGTCTTTACTATATAACTGAGAATCACAATCTGTTCTGAGTTGTATCAGCTAGCCACAAAAAAAAAAAAAAAATTGTAAACATTCCAGATGGCAGAAGAAACATTTTGTTCAGAAATGTGCACTACCATTAGGTTTGTAAAACAGTAATGAAAAATAAGTGACAACATGGTCCTTTTGACAAAAATCTCAATGTTGAATATTTTAATGCTCTTCAAAATCACTTAAGTTTGTCTGTTTCCACACAAAGTACCTGCAGTGTCATACAGCTTTCTGTATTTATCATAGCACTTCTATTAAGCAAGCTACGTTAACTGGCACAGTATAAGCATTTCAACTTATCACATCCATCCAAACTCGTAAAAGAACTGAGAATAATTTTGTTAGATGAATGTGTATCCATGTTTCTTTAAGTTTTTATATATATATATATATATATATTTAAGTATGCATGGGGTCTGGAACACCTTAAAACTAACCAATGCATCTTGAAAAGTGGGAATGCCATTAGAAGGAAAGAAGTAGAAAAGGTGCTGTTGATAAAAAATTAAAGCATATGCAATCATAGAATTATTAAGGTTGGAAAAGTCCTCTAAATCATCTAGTCCAACTGTCTACGTACCAGCAATGCTGCCCACTAAATCATGTTCCCCAGTACTGTATCACCTTAATATTTGAATTCCTGTAGAACTTTGCTATACACTCACAGTTTCAAAAATAAAAAGTAGAGAATAAAGTTGCTGTCTGTTCTACTGAAAACTGTCTCTCAGAAGGGAGGCTAAACATTGCTGAAACTTTGTTTGCTGAATTTTGTCCAGAAGTCATTAAATGCTAAAGATTAAATGAGATAATGCTTGGGTAAGGTACATTACATACATGGAAAGAAATACAACAATCCACGTCTTTAAAACTAAACTGTAGAGAATTGGTTTAAAATGGCTTAAAACACGGCAGAAAAATAAAAAGAAATGCTAGTCAGGAAGGTGCAACTCCTGCTCCTTTCCCACAGTCATGTTAACCAGCTGGCATAATAGCTACCTATACAGCTGGCCAGGAGAATTAAAAGCCTGCCAGGAAACCACCCGCAGTCCCATGCACTTTTGCTGGAAAGAACAAATTCCACAGCTTATCATCTGGGCCCTGCAGCTGCCAAGCACACTTTGCATGGGGTGAAACATCTTTGCATTGATGCTAATGTGTATGCTCAGGATGAAGAACTGGAGCACATTCAACAGTGATGCCTGCTCAGTATGGAAGTAAAATGTCCAAACTGGTCTTAAAACACCAGAGTAACAAATGCACTCTTCAGAAAAAGAAAATAATAATATAATGTTTAAATGTAAGCTTGAAAATTTATTGTTTCTTACAGGCTGGTTAAGGATTCTGATCAGCTTATACCTGAGGTTAAAGAATTCTAATCAGCTAACTACAGAAAATAATATCCTGTTTTTATAGTGGAAGAAATAAACTTCTCTACTCTCAAAAAGGGAGTCTCTAAGAAGTCATTTACTGAAAAAAAACCTGCAAAACTCTTTTCTCTCTGCTCAGTTGGTAAGATGTAGGGGTCAAAGTCAGTCAAATTTGCTTTTTTTGAGTCTTTTCAGCAGATTTAAGAGATTGTTTGCAACACAAAATTGCATATTTCTTGGGAGAGTTGTAGAAGATTTCATTGTAATTGATTTCCTGAACACTTTGTTATACAAAATGCTTTTTGTAAGCATGGATACCCTTACAGGCTCAGATACTGCAGTTGCCACAATACTGTTATGTACTTGCACTACAGAAAGTTTGGGGATTTTACTTATTGCGCATCAAGGGTAGAATATAGTACAGAATGAAAAGAATTTGCTAAAAAATTGCAGCCCTCTTTGGTCATGTCATGATTGTGAAAAATTCGTTGGTGATCTCTCTGAACTTTTGAGAAGAAAGATGGAGTGTTATAAGAATGTATCAGTGAGTTGCTACGTCAGCAGGACTAGATGTACAAATAACAAGTTGAGAATATATGTCCACTCTGTCTTAGCACTTTGGACATATCATTTAACTTAAAGGACTCACTTGACAGGATGCAAAATCTAGCTAACAGACCTCCTCATGATGTCTCCACTTAGAGGAAAAGACTTAAATAGCTGAGGAATGGAAACTGTTGCAAAAGCGTCATGTTTCAGAACTTTAAAAGAAGGTATTAGTTTCCCTGTGAATACTCAGCGTACGTAACAAGGTAATAATAGCCTTGTGAGGATTTCATCTAACACAGTGAAAGTAGTTCTGGATGGCAAGTGGTCCTACTGTAAAGACGTAGGAATAAAGACTAGTGGATACTCCAGATGAAGCATTTAAGATACAAATTTCTTTACGTAATACTTTAGTAATGACCTAAAATAGCAGTAAGCACAATAAGCTACACTTAAAATAGTTTAAATATCTTATTAACAATTCTGGTTTACCTAGGATGCATTTCACTTTTTTTTTAATTTTTTATTTTTTCTATTCAATTTAAAAATATCACTACCAGGGGCACTGCAATATGGAAGAATGAAAATTTTTCACATACTGTCTAACATAACTCTGTATTCATAAATAATTTCATAATATGATTTCAAAGACACCTATGACTGGAAACCTGCATGCATTCTGCCTGATTTGGTAATCAGATGTTTGAAAGTTCACTTATAAGCAGACTATCCAACTGGAATAGCAAAGCATTTTGATCCATGTTACTACCATCAATCATAATGTCTCTGATGTTCTGGAATCAGATGGGCTCATTTTATTTCCCAGAAGGAATATGGAAGATCAAAGAACACATACCTCTAATGAAGACATCTACTCTACTTTTAATAGAAAAGAGTATATCATGTTCAAGCTATCTTAAATTCAATTTAAATAGAGGACCATCTCTTCTGAGTAAGAATATGGTTGGTTTCTCAAAACGATCTACAAGAATGACTAGCCCATGCATTCTACGGTCAACAACAAGTAATAAGTTCTCAAAGATACTTTGGAAATTCAAGAGAAGAGAAAAATTTGAAAGGCAAACAAGTTATGGGAAAAGTAGATAGTATGTTACTCAGATTATCTTAACTTAGCTAGCACAAGGTAATATTATGGGACAGCAGTACCACTACAGGTGGTAGTGGATGAACAGCCAAAACTTCGCATGGAATATGTTTAATATTTATGTATTTTTCTTTTAATTTATATTATTTATTATATTAACCCTGCATAATTGATGAAGAACCACCAAAATCTGTATTTACTTAATAAATGTCCATGGTAAAAACAAATATTAATAATGACATATTAAATTAATGCTTGGCAAAATTGAAAAAGGGAAGTATAGGTACCATCTTTAGTATGAACGAATACTGACAACATTATTTTGATTGAATGGAAAAATCAAGTAAAATTAAAATTTGAAAATATTTTCTCCCCTTACTAAAACAGTATTTCAGTATTTTTAACAAGACTTTGTGATTCATGATGGATGTTAACTGTATGAGTGTGTAATGATGTATAAAGAGACAGTTTTCAGTTTCTTCCAACACTCATCAACTAAGAGCTTCCTTGGTGTTGGAAGTATTCAAAATCCTATACAATCACATCACTTGCAAAGCAAGCAAGATGCTTGGCTTTAAGGCTTTCTTAACCACTCTTCTGACTCAAATAATCTTGTAACTGTTTGACACAACATTTTCCAGTAATTATTCTGGACCTATCATCTGGAAAACATCAATACAAAGCAGGCATATCATAATCTATTTGTAAGTCTTCTCTTATCATTTAAAATACAATCTCACCAATCTCACAGTGGCACTCAAGAACAATACAGAATTATTAAAGTCAGCAATCATATTCTATGTACTCTAAGGAATTAACTTCAAATCAAATGTAATGAAGTATTTTGCAGGGTTCAAGTTTATTTCATTAAGTAACAATTCTAATATGTTAAAAAAAAAAAATAGCTCTACCTGTTGTCGGCACAATCCACTTTGGCAAACCAGGTGCTTTTGTTCTAGTTGGTGCTACTGTGGTTTTACTCGGAGCTGAGAAGAAGTTAAAACAGACAAACAAACAAACAAATCAAAAACCAAAAAACAGTAAGAAAAAGAAGTTTCATAAGAAGAAAACCAAGTCAAACAGACTTATCTGTAATGGCAACAATTCCATACTAGAGAAGAATAAGTAGCATTTGCTGTGATGGCATGTACAATTTCTTTTCCTACATTGGAAAGGCTTTACCTGCAAATTGATTAGTTGGAAGGAAAACATGCTTTTTTCCCAGCAATATGTAAAATTCCTCTAAGAACAGGTGAACATCATTAATTAATTAATCATTTTTTTCCTCCTTCCCATAAAAAAAAAAAAAAAAGAAAAAAAAATTAATTATTACCAGGTCTGGCCTGTGATTTATCAGATGGCCTTGGTCTTAAAGAAGTGAGACGTGTTTTATGTCCTGCTAAAAAGAAATAAAGTTCAGTTTAAATACTATGTGTAAAAGCAACATCAATAACGCAGCATAATTTGCCACCAAAAAATGGTCCATGCAGCAATGTGATATAGCAAAATGGACAAATGAGAATTCTATAAGTTCCGATCCAAAATGCACGCTGAAGATGCTATTTTCTTTAGTGGTCAGATTACTCCATCATGCAGTCTGACCAGTTACATTCATGTTTAGGTTTAGGAAAAGATATAAAATATTTACAGCCAGTTACCCAACTGTATATGGATACAGAGTTAGCTCTGCAAGATATCCATGGCCTTAAGACATTAATTAGGTTCTGTAAAAAACAAACAAACAAAAAACCTCAAAATAAAACACCAAACTGAATCTCCTCAAATCAAATATCCAGATCAAAACAAGAAATATTGAAATATTCCTGTGAAGACAAATGAAAGCATTCGATGCAGACACTATACAGAGCTGTAGAACATTGCATCATCATCAAGGTTAAAATTACAAGCCTTCAACCTTTTGCTACTGTCACCTTTCACTTGTCTGATACTTTCAACATTTTAATTATTACAGTATGTATGAGAATCTCACTGAAAGCTAAAAATGTAAACAGTTGTCACTGTCATTTTATGCCAAATAATGGACCTGAGTAACTTTGAGTTAAATGTCTTTTACATAAATACAGCTAGATATTTGATATTTGAGTCTAAAAACAATTCTATCAACATCACTTTCTCTAGCTTCTTTGAAGTGTCTGAGAAAACATTTCTTGTGGAAAGAACATATTATTCATTTTTGACAGTTATAGTTGGGAAAAATTTCAAAAATTTAGATTTAGTACTTTGGAAAAGAAAAATGTGGAAATCAGTTACATTTGTTTTTTCAAAACTACTGAATGGAGGATGAGACACACAAAACTAATAGTACTTGAAAGCTTTTAGAGGTAACAAGAATAAGCCACTAAATCTTAAATCATACTGCTTTTACTTAACAGCTATAGGTACTTAATGCAACACAGAAAATCATAAGAATTACCTGTGTACAACCATGGAATTTCAGTTGTGAGAGCAGTTTTGGGTTTGGGTGAAATCTGATACGTTTCATTGGGAACTGAAATAGGAGATTTCGTTGCTTATCATATGCCAATTACTTCCTTTAAACATCAAATCACCACAGGTAGAAGAGAAATTTAAACTGAGTGCAGACCATAGACAAAAAAGTCAGTGGTAGAAGCCTGGCTGATAATCAGGGTTTCATGCAAAGACTTAAAGACTGAGAAGATATATACAATTAATAAATCAAAAGACAGTAGAAAAGATGAGCAGCTAATGTCTTTTTATATGATTCCTCATGTATGAGAATTTCTGTAAGGAATATCAACCAAATGTCAGGAAAGTTCCTGGAAAATTAAAAACATCAATATTTTGTACATGCACTGGTGTAAGACTAACCAATACACAAGGCAAAGATATATTTAAGATATTTCTGTGGATTAAAGTGTGAATTTAGTCATATAGAAAAGCAGAGAAAGGAAAGTTATAAACAAAAAATAATATGACATAATATTTTCATTACCCAAAGTCATTTTGGACCCATCAACAACATGAACTGTTATAAGGTTAATTGATCCCAGGTGTGTTGTCTTTGGAGCTATGAGAAATAAAATATTGCTCTGTGAGAAATTAAATCAATGACATTGGATTTACTTAAGTATCTTTCATCTTAAGTATGTTTCATGAAAATTTATCTACACATCTGCTAAAACAATTTTTAATGACAGGAAATAGGAATGTGCTCTGATTAGCCTGGATGTATTTTCATGCAGACAGACACTGCAAGTGTTCTGTTGGGCCTTCAGTTTCAGAGCAGAGATCCTAATGGTGGACGCTAACTTGTGCTTTCCTAACATATTTATCTTTAAGGCATTATTTTCTAGTGAAAAGGTGGCAACACAACAGGTTGCCCAGAGTGGCTGTGGATGCCCCATCCCTGGAAGCATTCAAGGCCAGGCTGGATGTGGCTTTGGGCAGCCTGGTCTGGTGGTTGGCGACCCTGCACATAGCAGGGGGGTTGAAACTAGATGATCACTGTGGTCCTTTGCAACCCAGGCCATTCTGTGATTCTATGATATGATTCTGTGATCCTGACTCAGATATGACAAAATTTTGTCAGCAATATCAATGTTACTAGATGAAAAGGAGAGACTTGAAGGCAGAAACACCCTATATGAGATTTTTCTTCTTTCAGAAATAATGTTAAAATAAGGAAGCTGGAAAATAACCCACTTTAAAGAGTGGTGACCAAATAGTGCTACTTGTCTTTATCAACTTTCATGATAACAGTAGCCTTTATTTTGTGGAAAGGTCAGTAAACTAAACTTCAGAAGGAAAAAATATAACCACTTAAGCTGTGATTTCTAAAATTCTTTTATTAAACCGAACAATGCAGTGGTGCCAAAACATGATACTTGTTAAATATTATATGACTGGAAATAGGTTCAATTGAGACTTAGAATCTAGCTCCTTTACTTACAGAGAGTCTTTCAAAATAATCCTTTAGAAAATAATTCTTTTTGCTGTACTGTTCAATTTGATTTTCACAACAAAATGTATGTACTGTTCCTTTAATTAATGGTGCTTAAATTGTTTCTAGCTACATAAGAACTCTGAGGAAAAAAAGAGGAAATGATAAAACTGTTCAACTTACCTACCTAAAAAAAGGTATTACTAGTTGGAGACAGTTGAGAATTACGGATTAAGAAAAATTAAGATCATGCTGTCACTCCTTCCCTTTCTCTCTTTCTGTGTTGTCACTGTTCTACGAAGTTATTTTTATGGAAATAGTTCACACAAAGGGTGATGTTGATATACTATATATGTTTCATTATAACTTTGGATCTCTAAATTTATTGTAATTACTGCAGTGATCAGAAGACAGTACATTTATCACCTATCTTTGACTAAAATTCTGTAACTTGAGTTTCAAAAGCACTTGCAAAAATAAAGCACATTCATTTTCCTTAATATACTTCCCAGAAAACTTAGTGAAGCCAGCTACAGTAGTATACTCTCATTCAAATTAATCAAGTTCCTCATATTTTAAATGCCTTCTATCCACTGAAAAAAACAAACCTTTAGAAAATACATCTTTACTTGTGTGTCCCAAGTATTTTATGCAATTTTGGGGCATTATTTTTGATGTAATCCATTGATGTACTATGAGCTGAACAAGGATGCTAATTTCTCTCTAAATATTGTGCATGTCATATCACTGCAGCAAGGAATTGCAGCAAAAATTATAACTAAGATAGTGCAACAATAACACTTTCAAAGCTAAAAACTTTTAATTACCAGGTTTACTCTGTGGTACTTCCGTCTCAATAGGTGATTTAGGTTTGAAAGGAAGGAGCATTGTTTCTTTTGGAGCTGAAAGAAAGGAAAAATATTATTACTGTATTCTTTAGGAGTCACAATTCAACACCATATTTTGCCCACCAAAAATACACGCCTCAAATGCCTGAAAAAAAAGACAGAAACAATTCCATAGTTTCCTGGAACCTGAAAAAAGATGGCTATTCAAAACCCAGAAAAAATCTAGATTTGAGCTGTAGGGTGTGTTGAGTCAATGGCTAAAATTCTTGCTCTAAAAAAATAAATAAATTAGACCATGGAATTTAATTGAGCAATTGATAAAGGCTTCTGACTAGGATAGAAATGAGACTCAGCTGTACCAAGAAACGTGTATGCGTAAGCAATGAAGGTCAGTGGCATGATGTTACATAAAATAACACACAAGAGCACATTCTCTAGAAATTTCTCAATTCAAAAATTGTAAATATCTGCATCTTAAGATTAAGGAAATTTATTTACCCATTGTTGCCCTTGACTGCTCAGTGGTAGTGGAAGTTTTTGTGATAATTGGTTGTGGGGTTGTTTGATGTACTGCTGTTAAGGGAGAAAACATGGAGATGCTTAAAATATTAAAAGTATGTAAATATCTTTTTTATGTTTAAATATTAAAATATTACACTGTAATTGAAATAAATTATATTTTCACTATCTGTTAAACTTGAGAAACATCCCAAACTAAAGAGTAACAGAATATCTTAAAAATCAACTGTTCACAGTGTTTTTCTATTAACTTCTCCTCTACATTGATTTTTTAACAAAAACAGGAAGAGACAAGGACTACCTTAACTATTTTGCGAGTACTTCATTTCAGTATCACACATCCATTGCTGAATGTATAAGCACATTTCAAAGGAGTAATACAGAATTTTATGGGGGAAAAATGTGCTTACAAAGAGCCTCTGTAATTGTAAGAGAATACTGTGTATTCAAGCCACTGAAATTTGTCAGCACTCCAATTACTACATTTCAGTCATCATTTGCTGAGTGTAATAGAAAGCAGGAAAAGTGTTTCCAATGCTAGGCGATAGATACTAATATTATTTTCAGTGTAGCTTGGACTTGTAGTTTTGACATTTTGAATTGACTGACTTAAAGGCAAAGCATTTCATTAAGCACAAAAACAGGTATGAATATTTGTGATTAAAAAAAAAAAAAAAAGCACAAAAACTCAGGCTAGGAGGAAAGAATGGTTAAATACAAACAATAACAACAACAAAATTACAAGAATGACTTCATTACCAGGTCTGGTGTGTGGCACTCTTGGTTTTTCAGATGTTTTTGGTTTGGTATGAATGAACTGTTTTTCAGTTGCAGCTGAAATTAAAAACCAAAAAACAAAAAAACAAAAAACACCCCAAACAATAAATCAAATATCTTTAAACAAACAAACAAAAAAACCCCAAACCAAACCAAAACAAAAAAAAACCACCACGAAACAAACCAAAAACCCCCACTATTTTCAGAGTGCATAAGGAACATCATAGAACACAAGGAAGTGTAAGTGTAAAGCTGAAAATCTATCAGTTGGAATTTCTTCAAAGAAATGAAACAGACACTCATACAAACAGACTTCCCAGTAATTAAATGTGTACTTGTTACTTTGGATATATCAGTGAAGAATACGGTCACATCAGCATTCAGTAAATTAATAGGACAAAAGCACACATTAGTAGTGTAGTTCTTCCCTTTGTAATGTACAGGAGTACCTGAGGATGGTACCTATTTTTCATTGACCCTTTGTGTCAAACTTGCTTTGTAAAGTAACTTCCTTGTTTTCACCTGATTGCTCTCTACAGCTTCCCAAGGAGGGGAAGTGGAGATGGAGACATCTTTTGTCCTTAGTATCCAGTGTGGGAATGGCTCAAAGCTGCATGAGAGGAGTTCAGATTTAATTTAAGGAAAATGTCCTTGCTGAGAAGGTATTCAGACACTGGAACAAGCTTCTTAGAGGGGGGTGATTGATGCCTCCAGCCTGTCCATGCTTATTAGGCGTTTGGATAAAATACCCTTAATAATACATGCTCTAACTTTTTGTTAGCCCTGAAGCAATAGGGAGTTGGAATCAATGATCTATATAGATCCCTTCAACCAGGAACTTTTCTATTCTAATAATTCTTGTCATGCAACGATCACTTAATGCAAAATGTATTTTAGCACTTACAGCAAACACTTGAAAGTCTATGATCCACAGCAATGTGAGAGGACCTCAGAAAAAAATCTAGCTTACCCTTTACATTCTTCACACGTATTCTGCATATAAAGACTGTATCATGTATCCCCAGATGTGTATAAAAAAGCACATAAGCTTTATAAAAATATGTAAAGATATCAAATGAACACTAATCTAAGCATCAATGTATAGGGGGAATATATACTAAAATTTGAGCGTGATGAAAAGAATTTTTGAATTCCTTTTCATCAAAGAGGAAAACTTCAAAGATTATTGAATGGCGATTAGTACTTTAATAATGATGCCTTCCCTCTCAGAAAATCTTGGTCAACATCTCCTCTGAAAGTGGGGACACAGAACTCATTATTAGCAACAATTACTGAAGCAATACTTCTACTCTCCACTCCTGCTTTGATTAATTCACCCTTATTTAGTCCACATCTGGCAAGTAAGAAAAAATAATTATGAGGACAGTGCATTAATATATTAAATATAAGTATTAAATATATTTAAGAAAGTTTTCCCAACAGAGATGACTAGCAAGTAAAAGAAAAGATGGTTTTAAGAACTGGTGTTGTCACGTAGTCACTCAGCTGGTACATTTTGGTGCAGGTTGTGGTCTAGGTGACACTTAAAATTTTCTTGCAGTTTTCTCTGTAAAATTAGGTAATGAGGAGTAAAACAGAGCAGTATTTTAGGAATACAGCATCATACCTCAGATGCAGAAAATTCAGGAATTGCTATCTGTTCTTTAAATAAAGCCCCCTTGTACAGGAGAATATGTAACCACAGAATGAATTATATCCTCCTGACTGGAATGGCTAGAAGATGAGGAAAAGAACCTTCAAAAGTAAATTTTAAATTAGTTCATGTGTTACTTCCTCTATCAGTACCAAAGCACAACCATTAATCCAGCAAAACTGGAAAACAGAGTAATTATTTATGAGATACACAATTACCCAGTGTTGGTTTTATTCTTTCAGGCATTTGAGGAATCATAGCAGAATCAGGTTCACGGAAGGATGGAATCATTCCTGTTGGAAAAAATTTGGATAAATGCTCAGAATAATGAAGACACCTTCCTTCCCCCCTCTACCTCCTTAAAAGCAACTTTCAGTAGTATGCCATATTCAACAGGAAAAGTGCGTTTTACAACTGTAACTGACATATCCTCTCAGAGATTTTTGGTTGTGAAGAGTTCCATTTTTGTTTTTGTTTTGCAACCCTCCAGTGAAAGCAGTAATTATCTTACACAATTTAGCCAGATTTATGATGAAAAATGTCCTGAATGGAGTAAAACAGAAGGGAAGTCTTAGCTTCATCTGGATGAAAATGCTTATATATTAAAGGGAAAGCACTGCAACTGCCCCAAAAGGCTTCTGTCATAAGAGCTTGATATACATGATGCAAATAACTGAAGTGTTGCTGAGATGCAAGCTGGTAATAACTTTGTATCGTTTTTTACAATATATGGGTCGTTACTATTTCTTCTGGTAATGTCCACATAATAGTAATTAAAAAAAAAAAAAATCAACTCTGGAACTGTTGTGGTTGCCAACAGTGGTATGAGTTAACCACAGTACTGCAGATGTTTCTTAAGCTAGAATAGTACAAAGCAGCAAATGTACTGCTGAGAACTCTTCATCAGCACCCTTCCCAAAAGCCAGTGTTCAGTTATTGACCATAGCTTGATAAAAGGGAAGATAATTTACCAGGCTTGCGTTGTGAAGCATCTGGAATGGGAGCTGGTTTAGGTTTAAAGGAAATTTGTTGTGTTTCTTTAGGAGCTGAAAGAAAAGACCAGTTTTAAGGGTGTGTGCTTTTTAGAAATCAATACCTGCAAGGAAAAACAAGATCTTTGCATGAGTGATTGAAAGATTTAGAGATGAGACATGCCGAAACTTAATGGGAAAAACACAACCATGAATGAAAATAAGCATGGAAAAGTGATCAAGTAAGAAAAATCTCATCTGGAGCCAAGGAAAAAAAATCTGTAAAGAACACAGACAGTCATAGCTGAGATGTTTCCATTTGTATTACAAAGCTGACAACTGCGACAGTCACAGAATGAAACTGCAATGTGGAAGAGAATATTTCTGTGAAGACAACACAGCTAGGAATCTTTGAATACCTGGAACAGAATAGTATTATGTAAACAAATCAAAACTACAAACAAATAATGTAAAAAACAGAATAATAATTTGTAATCTTTGGTCAACAAACAGCAGGGGAAAAAAAAATAATAGTGAACAGCCCAAAGTTGCCTATTTGTCTTTGGTTGCTCAGCTGTAAATGTAATATGTGCCAGTACTTCATAAAAACAAGAAAGTACACAAAGTTAGCAGAAACTACAGTTAAAAGGGTAAAAATACTCCCTTTAACCAATGTATTTTAAAATTGGAACAAATCATAGTGAATATACACTCCCTATAAAGGAAGTTTCAACTAATATCTTCAGAACAATTATATGTTAAAGAGGAGATTTGGTAGTTCACTGAGATATAAATCCCTACCAGGTATATTTTTAAGGATCTAATTCCATTACAAGGACACCCCTTATCAGAAAAGAAGAGTGGGGAGATCTCTTCCAAGAACACTCTTAAAATGGTTGTATGTTGTTTAATCTTCTATACAAATTATTCATCAATGACAACTGTCATGTGATTGAAAAGCATATACAACTCATCGAAACTGAATAATTAAATGTTTAAATCAGCTCTCTCTTTCTTTAAACATGTATTTAATGCTCATTAGAAAATCTATGCATTTGCAATATTAAGAGATGTTAATCAACACTTGACACATTGAGAAAAGACAACCCAAAGAAAATCTGAACATTTAAGTACAACAAAACATTTATCTATTTACCAGGTTTTGTGTGTGGTAAATCTGGACTTGGTGATGTTCTGGGCTTGGAAGTGACTCGTCGACTTTCTTTTGGACCTGTGAAGAGGAGCTAAGTTTTGAACACAGTAATGAAGATAATGATGAATCATTAGTCTATCTGATATTCCTTAAAGAACATTAATTTTCTGCAAAAATATTTTTAGGCATTATTTTTTCCATTTTCTAGTAACCACAAAAACCTCTTACTGACGAAGTAAATGTTAGTGCTGGGACTACAATGTGACTGTTACAGTGCATTGTTGGATTGACCCTCCTCTTATCCCAGTTATCTTAAACAGATCGTTCCACAGAGTCAACCGTTATATTTCTAACAGTTTTCCTAGCTGCACTTCAAGTGTTTCATATTCCAAAAATCTGTTGCTTGCTTAGATTGATCTTACATTAAAAAACATCAAGCAGTCAAAGTCGAAACCTGGGAAATTACCACTAACTTTCAAATGGACAGAGATAACCCCAAAGTGTAGATTGGGGAGCAAGAAAGTACTGTAATTTTGTTCTTGTAAATGAGAAAATACAAGTACTTTTTTCATATGCTAAGGAAATTGAGACCCAAGTTTTCCAACTTCTCGGGGCTTTACATGAGAGTGTTTAACCCCCACACCCCAACCCTCATACAGATTACTGATACACACAGATATCTGTCATGCTTTATGACAGCTTTATAGCAACACTTCATTACAACAGTAAAACACACCTTTTCAATAAAGATTTGTGTATTTTCAAAAAATTAATATATTTTGTCAATTTTCAAACTGCAAAAACTTTCATATGCTAAAAAAGAAAATATCGAGAAGCTTACTTGCTCTGGTTGGAGGAACACGTGGACTGGGAGATGTTTTGGGTTTGGAAGGCCCATAACGTGTCTCTCTAGGAACTGAAAGAAACCGGGTTACACCGTGTTAACATTTTCAGAGGCATCATTGTTCACTGCAATCTATAACAGTCAATACAAATACAGCAAAGATTTGAACCAATGATGCTTGTACAGAAACAATGTAAAAGAGGTGGAGGGGTTTGTTTTGGAACAAAATCATGCTGTAGAGAAGATAGTTCTCTGTGACATATCATTAAGAAGGCATATGACAGAATTATTGTTTCTATTTAGAAGGTAAACTACTGAATAGAAGAAGTTTCAAATAGAAAGACACCACTGTGCTATAATGAAATTGTACCAGAATAATTCTCAGCACCACATTCAAGCAAATAAAAATGCCTCAGTCAATTGGCTTTGCCTCATGTATCCCAAAGATCGCTGAAGTGATTTTGTGTTGACAGTGGAATTGATAATTAGGAGAAACAGAATTATTATTTAGAATTCCGTGAATGAATTTATAAAATTTGAAGGGGATGGAGAAGAAAGAAAGAAAATTGACTGCAGGCAGCTTTGCTCACTCAATTCATGTGACTAACTAGAACAGTGTCACCTTTGCAGAGTAATTGTGTAAGTTAGGATCCTGTTCTGATCTGTCCTCAGCCTTTTTAAATGCCAAAGGAAATTACCCTATCATATGTGCTTAAAAACTTGATAGTCATGAGGATCCTTCTTGAATGCTTTGAAGAAAAAATGAGAAGAGGTAGAGAATCTTGACTATTAAATTATTAAATCTATTATTACATTAATTTATTAAAATTATTTGCAGGTATACTTATAATGATCTGTGTTGTAAAAGAAAAACAATGTGAATATACAAATGAGAATGTATCATTACCTGACGTTGACTTTGGTTTCTCAGTTCTAAATGTAATTGGTTCAAGAGCTGCGTTAGAAACCAACAAAATAACTGTTAGTAAGAACAGTCAAAACATTGCAGGCAGCACCTCCACAGTGATCATATAATCCCTCCTACAGCAAGTGAGAGATGGCCTCTCCTCCTTGAAACTCAATACACAACAGTATTATGCAACTCAAAAATTGCCTTCAGGGTGATAGCTCTAATACAGATCTGAGCTCTGAATATAAACCTGCAAATTTTGCAATAAGCCACAAAGAAACTGTGGGTGGTGTTCCATCTTAAACTTTGCACACTTTTCTTGCTTGTTTTTATTTTTTAATTCCATCAATAGGTGCAGACTTGACAGGGCAAAAAGGAATCTTAGTCCTCATCATTCTGCCCATTTTCCCAGCAGCACCACCTAATGCTCTGCATACCTTGGATACCTGCACTAATTCTGGCTGGGAAGGAGTTTACTTTCTTCATACCAGTCCCTGAGGTGCTCTGCTTTAAATTTGTAACCAAGTCAGTGTTAATAACAAACCAATGTTTTAGCAGATCCTGAAAAAGAACTTGTACAGCGTCAAAGACTTCTCTGTTTTTCACACAGTCCCCAGACAAGTAGGCTGAGGTTAGGCAACAGGCTGGGAGGGGACACAGCTTTGACAGCTGAACCAAATTGACCAAAAGACCATTTCATGTCATCTAATGTCACAGTCAGCAATAAAATTGGTGGGTAGATTTTTCAAAGGAGCCTCTGCTTGTGGACTTGCTAAGTGTGTCTTCTGGCAGTAGGTTTGTGACCGAGTGTGTCTGCATCTCTTGTTTTTCTCTTTTTTTCTCTCATTTTTTACATTTTTTTCTTTAATCACTGTTTCTTTTTTGTTTGTTTGTTTGTTTGTTTTTTATTTTCTGGCTTTCTCCTCAAACCTGCAGGGGGTCAGAGTGGTGAGCAAACTGGTGGACACACAGCTAATGGGCAAGGTCAACTCACTACAGTGCTTCCTGCAATTGCTAGCATGAGTTGTTATACTTTCTTCCTCCACCCTTGATTAGGCCATGGTTATATATTACTTTATATCAAACTGTGTAAGCAACATTTTGATAAATATTGTACATTCTCAAGTGCACAGACAAAATAAAGCTTCTGCAAAAGGCAAAAGTAACTGAAAAGAATAAAAGAATGACTGTACTTAGGAAAGAAAATACATGGACACAGTTTGAGAAATACAGAAAAAAAACACTTCCTCTTTGCAATGACACTTTGTTTTTCATCTATCCCCAAACCAATCCAAATTCAAACTGGGAAGAGCTGTTTTCCCTGAAGACTGAAAAGAAAATGCCCAATGTTGCAGTGACTTAAAATGTAAGAAAGAACTAAGATAGAAAATTTAAACTTACAAGGTTACTTACAGGTTCCACTTCTTATGATGTATGATACTGGATTTTATCTTTCAAGGACCAACATACACACCCAAGGGATAAGGGATCTGAAACTCCACTGATCATTGTAGAATTTGTAAGATACACATACCAGAATAAAATAAAGAAACAACGTACTTACCAGGCTTGGTCTGTGGCACCTCTGAGCTTGGTGGTATCCTAGGTCTGGAAGGAATACGATGTGATTCTTTTGGAACTGGAATAAAACAGATGCAACTTTTAATATCTTCCTGACAGAAGACTGTTGGAAGGCATAACATTTCAAACAAACAAACAAATAAGCAAACAAGAAACCAACAACTTACAAAACCAACAAGGAAGCCCTGAACACATGGCTTTGGAATCTGGATACACAAAAAGCTTATACAAATAATGAAGAAGTATGAATGCCTGGTACACACAAGAAATACTGCTGGTCACACTACCTCTGTAATAGAATCAAGAGAAGCAAGGCCAGAATGGATGTCTGGCTTGGAGACTAGCAGAAAAAAGAAGTATGTGACACAAACTAAGTATAATGAAACACAGTCAAAGTAAAATTGTGGTGCTGCCATGTGCTTTACACAACATATTTGTGTGAGGAAAACCAAAGAAGATGAATATGAATTGTTAGTGTAAAATCACAAACACAAAAAAATCACCTTACATAAGGATGAAATTTAATAGTAAAAACCATGACAGTGAAGTACAATGAAGATGTACCTGTGATGCTAGACATCTACTGGGTATTTATTCTAACCATGCAAAGCAGTGTGGGTGAGTACCGTACCACTCAAGTAGCCACAAGATGTATTCTAAATGTGATGATCGCTTTAGGTAGAACTGTTACCTATTGCTGGTTTTGGTTGATCAGTTCTAAATGTTACAGATTCCAGGACTGTATCAAGAAAAACAAAACATAAAAGCTGTTCTGAAAATTTAAGAGAACAACTCCATTTACAGTTATTATTTCTATGGTAATGTACTGCCTCATACAAAAACTGTTATATTAAATGAAGTCACTGAGAAAATAAGCAGTGAAAGTGGAAACTCTTCTTCAGTGTGAGCTTAGTTCTCCAACTGGCTGTATGAGATATCCAAATATCTATCATTAACTTATTAAGAAAATGGCTTTTTAAGGATAGAAAATTCTCTCCTTTGTGTGGTATTTCAAGTGCTGTTTATATACAAAACTGGAATTGGAGAACACTTGTTTGCTTTCTGGATGCTGTTAAAAAGCATTACTGCATACTGTGCTATCACACACTTAGCTTTAT
This sequence comes from Perdix hodgsoniae, assembly GCA_035772895.1. Classification (NCBI taxonomy): domain Eukaryota; kingdom Metazoa; phylum Chordata; class Aves; order Galliformes; family Phasianidae; genus Perdix; species Perdix hodgsoniae. The sequence continues at coordinate 6,494,646 of JAPSGF010000016.1, forward strand.
GGCATGAATTTAAAAATAAAACTGATACTATTTCTGAAAATTGCGAACATACTACTGAACAGGCAGCACAACAGAATCTGATTATGATTTAATTTGTTCAAATAAATAAGTAGCTGCACAGAAATACATTTCAATCTAATATATGCTGTATTAGAAATAATCACACAAAGCAGTTTACCATCTTCAGCCTGTGGAATATGAGGTTTGGGTGAAGGTTTAGGTTTAGAAGGAATACGAGGAATCTCCTTTGGAGCTGGAAGAGAAAAGGTGGGTAATAAGTTGGTTAATACACTGATCAATCAGCATCTGATACCGAGTTGAACACACAAACACAGAATGCTCTCACCTGCAACAGAGAATTCTCTTTATAGGAAACAACAAAGAAAGTGTGATAATAATATTCATGTGTTTACAACAGCCTAAGCAAGAGAAAGGAATTTTGGTCATTACAGAAGCCCAGAATTATTTTTTTTTGTAATGAAAGCTGAGACTGACACAGACAAGCATAATTAAGACAAACGTCATTCAAAGCTGCAAGCCTCTGTTTCTCGAAAAGTAGGCATTCCAATTGTGAAGCGAGCAATATGACCAACAGACATGGATGCCAAACAAGAAATACCTAGAAGAAAAATGAAGTTTAATGAATCAATCTTAAAGCGTAAGATGATTAACTTTGGTGCCACTTTCTGTGACCAAAAAAAGACCCCAAAAACTACAGCTTGCCAAAGAAGTACCATTACCTATCATTGACCTTGGTGGTTCAGCTCTAAGTGTAATAGATTCCACCACTGCAATAGAAATATTGTGACAAGGTAAGTATGGAATGTACTGCAAAAAATGTAAAATTACTCCACAGATAAGTAAAAGCAGCTGCTGATAAAACATCACAGTAATGCCTACCTTCAAATCAACTTTTTTTCAACTTCGGACAATTAAGCTTTTTAATAATACAGGATCAATTAAGAAATAATAAACAAACTTGCTGACAACAGCAGAAAGAATGTAATAGAAACCAGGAAACCCTATAATAGCACTGGAACATGGTTTTGGGTACTGGGAAAAAAATGGTTTGTAAAAAATTGGTATTTTAGCTGAAAGTAAGTGGTATCCCATAAAAGATACACATTCATCAATGAATAAATGAAATTTAGAAAACAACCTTCAGTCATTTAAATGTATAGGCAGAGAAAATTGGAACAGTTGGTTTAATATGAGATATTATTGGATATGGCTAAAACAAGCAGAGGGTTTATCCCTTGACAAAAGGGATAAACAAAGAGTTGGATGTTCTTCCACAGCAGTTTTTAAAAATTCATTAATAGATATACAATTCACATTTGATGTAAATTTTTCTAGGTAAAAGGAAAAGGTAGAGTTGGGAGATGATGTTTCTCAAAAGGAGGATGAAAAGGGAAAAAGATTGGAGAATATTTAATGCTCTTCATTTTCTCTGACCTTTCTGAAAGCAGAGCATCTAAATAAAACTCCCAGGCAGTGCAATAGAACTTTGGCATGTTACCCTTAATATTATTAAACCGTTCACCAGGTTAGTGGGTTGTAAGCAGTGAGCAGCCAAGTAACCTGAAACTCAGAAGGACAGAAAATGACAGACATACATCAAGTTTTTTGAAAAAAATCATAGTCAGAGAAGGCATAGTTCTCTGGTGTGGCTATATTTCAAAGTCACCTAACCAAAAACCACATAATCTCCATGCATTAAATATTTTATGCCTCAAGTAATCATTTCTGAGTATCATCACTTGTCTCTTCAGAACAAGCAAAGTAACAAATAGCTTCTCACAGAACGATAGTCACAGGCTTAATTATGATCACAGAACAAAATAATCATCTAGGTTGTAAAAAAAACTCCAAGATCATGTCCAGGCATCAATCTAGCTTACCAAATTGCATCACTGATCTATGTCCCTTAGTGCCACGTCCACTTGTCTCTTAAATACCTCCAAGGTATGGGGAATTCACAGCATCCCTGAGCTGCCCCTACCAAAGGGTAGAGATCTACCCTTAGCCTTCTCCAAAATAAACACTGGTGAATAAAGAGTAGTGTTTCCTAGGATTCTATCTGGATTGATCTATTTGATCACTAACATAGAAATGACAGACAAGAAGCATATGTATAAGTACAGAAACATGCTGCCTTCTCTGTAGTGATATAGGAGCTCAGAGCAATCAACCAATGATGTAGAAACATCAATATACTGGGTTTATGTTGGTGGCACAAAGGTGTAAAACAATTTTATTCAATATTTTCCAAAGTAGTTTTTTCTCTGTCATTTCAAGAAAAGATATCTATGTTCAGATATACATAGCCATCTACGGCAGAGATGACATTAATGATTCTAGTATTACAATACTGAATTTCTACACTAAAAATGTTGCAGATGTAACCACAATGAAAAAATAAGTATGAATATTAATTTGAGAAACCTCCAAGACATAAATATCATTTATTTAACAAGTTTCACAAGGAAATATTAGGTCTGAAGAGAATAATTCTTTTTATGAGCAAAAATAACACAGATTAATTTACTTGGAATCTGGAAAAAAATAAATAATACCGACTAAGATATTCCATGATTATGTAACATATTCTCACAACACACTTTTTGAACGTCAGTATAAACTATGCAAAACTATTCACTTATTCTTCAGCCTCTGGACAGGCCAGGTACCTTTTGGTTTCATTTGCCACCATAAAATATGCCTTCATTAAGTTCCAGAACAGCATTTCATTCCTATTTCCACAGTTTTAGATAAGTCTATGTATGAGTTAATGATCACTGAATCAATAGAAATCCTACAGTTCTAGGTAAAATGTTACATCCTTCAGCAATGAAAGAGAATGTGCGTCTTCTAGATTCGGTGTCAAACCAAGTTAGAAAACTTTTCATTTTGAAATGGAAAACAGCAAAACAACTTGTTTCCACAAGGCCATGCAACTTGGTGATTTGAGATACAAGACTAAAGTTAAAAGTTTCTTGACTTTGCTTCAATTTTTTTGTTGTTGAATAAAATTAAAAAAACAAACAACTCCTCAAAGAGCACAGCTTCCCTCACTGCCTATTTTTTTCTGAGTCTAAGGTTCTGAACTTCACACAAAATGAATTTAAACTAAAGTATATAAAACTATTTAAATAATGAGGTACAGTAAATGTTTGGTATGGAAGCTAATTACCAGGTTTAATTTGTGGCTTTCTGGGTCTGCCAGGTGGTCTAGGTTTAGATGCAGAAGGTGTGAGTTTTGCTTCTTTGGGAGCTGAAAAAAACATTCTGAATTATAAGATTATTCTTTCTACAGTTTCACATAAGAATCACATTTTCCAAGCCAGAAATGAAGCAATAAATGGCAACTGAAGCAAAAGCAAAAGGCAAAATTTAATTTGCTAAAAAGGCTTCACAAAATCCTCCCCTAAAACCTGCTTGTTCTTTATTGCAAAAGTCAGTAAGTAAATCGAAGAGATGCAATTACAGCTTATAATCACATCAAAATGTTTCCCTCATTAAAACATCAAATTCGTTTTTGGAAGATAGGTAGGAGGAAAAATAATTCATTCTCTTGGTCAATTTTAAACCATCAAAACATAGACATAAACAAAATCCGCAAAAATAGTCTCAGTTTTCAACAGTAATGAAATCACTGGAAGGGAGCAGGAGAAGAATGAATTCAGGGATACAAAAGAAAGTTGCTGTGCAACTGTATTCATTGCATTCTGTTAATAAAATAGAAACAATTTCATCTAAATGGAAAAAAAAAAAAATAAAAATAAAAAGCGAACAGAAATCTGGAAGTGTTCTTTTCCCTGAACTTCTGTGAGCTGAAAGTATAATTAGCTAGTGACCGTTAATCTGACATCAAATAAAGCTTAAGGTGGGTATCAGATACTATAGTAAGTAATTTAATTCATTTTTATGAAGGAGTGCAATGAGACTCCTTTCGAAGAATTTTCCAAATGCTTCAGGGTAGTAGACACACTAGAAAAGCATATGGTACAGGAAGAACAAATTAGAGTAAGAAATGTGAAGTGGCTGAGAAGTGTTTCTGGCACCAAACATTCATGAAGGATTCATAAAAGAGCAGTAGAATTAACATATCTACGTAGCACCACAGAAATCATTCATTGAGATTTCTAGGATTAACAGTCATAACACTGACCTTCTACTTAGTCTTTCAGTAATGATTCTAAGGAATTTCTAATGATTTTCTGAGGGTAAAATGTGTTGCTGCTCTAGTAGCAACACTCCCAACAAAATGGAAGATATTCTCCAAAAATGTTACTGTACTATAGAACTAGTAAGGTCACAAAAAAACCTCAAGTTACTTTTTCTCTTAAGTTCTGAAAAACGTATTTCAGAGTTATTATTTCCTAACTTTTTCTTCTCTAAAAGAAATGGATTGCAAACAAAAGAAGCTATGAGATGAAGTAATTGAGTTCAAGCTGTGACTTGGGCTGCAGAGAAGATTGACCAACAGCTGCGTAAGTATGTATTACCTAAGGTTACTTTTTGTTGTTCAACAGTCTGAGAAGTTTTAGGCTCTGGAAGTAGGGGTTTTGGAGCTAGAAAACAAAAAAATCAAGTGAAATTGAGCAGATAAAAAACGTTATAATTCCAATACCCGAGTTTTTAAATTATTCTAATAGACCTGATAATCATGCAAGAGTCCTAATCTTATGTACAACATCCTACACTCTCTTTAGTTCGGTTTCCTATGAAATTACTCCCTGTATGCTTAAGGTTTTGTGTAAGAATATGCTTCTGAGGCTCCTTTCCTATATTTGTGCTGTCAGGGTATTTTTAACTGATTGCTTGCTTGAATAAAAAAACATATTTCTTTGAAAGTTATGGGAGAAAAATAAGGAAGAACAGATGAAGGCTGTGACTGAAGAAAAGACTTTGTTCCATAAAAAATAACAGAAAATCTATACTGAAGAAGCAACTTCTAAATGCCAAAATCTTGCTGTAAATCTAAAGTCAGAATCTGAAGTCAAGGCATGCATAAGACATCAAAGGCAACCCCTGCCTTTTAGTGTTTTGCCTGTTTATATACAAGAACAGAAACACTGTAAAGCTCTAGTAATGCACACCATAGTATTTATTGGTCCGGTACCTGAAATACTCAAGAAGGAAAGCTCATATCCCTTAACCCCAAATCAGAAGAAAATGACCACAGGGATATATTTTTTTTAACAAAAAGCAGAAACATGAGAAGTACTTTATTCCAAATCAACAAACTGTTGTGATTAGCAAAGATGTGATCTCTGCCATATGTCTGCATGGAAGTGAGAGATGGCAATTGGCAAGAGAGACAACAGAATAATAGAAGTTTTTTCCCCACTGTTCATTTAAATTACATTACAAAACCAGAGACCATATTTATATTTCTGTCATTGGACCCAACTGTGTAACAAACTGATGAGCCTAACCCTCATTTCTTTTGTTACACAACATCAAATTATTAATTTCAGAATGATGAATTACTCAAGACGTTTGTGTACTGCATAGCTTCTGCCCATTTTAGGAAGTCTGGCTGAAATATTTTTAGCTAACACGCTTCTGTATATCAACTTATAAGAATGGTGTGCACAGTTACCAGTTACCACATGCTGTACTTCTGGGATAGCAGATGGTTTCAGTTTAGGAGTAAGTGGTATTTCTTTAGGAGCTGAAAGAAAGAGCTCAGTTTGCAACCACAGTTGAACAAGTTTCTCACAACAAACAGCACATGCCAAAAATTTACATTGAAAAAGGATAACTCAGCATGGAGCATCAAAGCCGTCTGATGAAATTAGAGTTTGAAGTGCAGAATGGAGATGACATTGAAATGCTGTGCATTGACTAGAAATGTATGTCTTCAAATCAACTGAAATTTATCTATGAAAGCTCTGCATATCAGAGAGAAAGAACATGCGTATGCGTGATGGAAAAAGATAAAGCTTACTGATAAAAGGATGATGAACTTTTTCATGCAAGTTACTGAGCGGCAACTTTTACTGCTCCATGGACAGTAAAACTGCTCTGAACTATGTCCCCATACAGAAATATATCAAAAGGAATCAATCTAATGACAATGGCAGAACAAGACTATAACCAGGAAAAACAGTAATTTTATGCATGTGAAATGATATGCTGGAAGAAATGCATTCATATGTGATGAATGGGCTCAAAAGTTTTTCACTGGTTGAAAACAACATTACCTAATGTTACCCTTGGCCATTGAAAAGGACGAGAAGTTTTAGGTGTGAAAGATTCCAGAATGGATTCACTTGTTGCTGTTGGAAGAAATGGTGACAGTCATAAGACAGTAAAGAGCTAATGGAAGAAACTCTTGATTCATAAGCAGAAACAAATTTGTTTTTATAAGAGTAACATAAACATTTCACTAATGCTTGGACATTTTTCAGAATATCAGTTCAGTACGTATTAGAGAGAAATTCAGTCTTTTGAACTGCACAAAGCTTCAGTGACTATAAATCATTGTATTTGTGACATACAGAAATTCTGGATGTTCCTTTCTTTCTGCCTTTACTGAAACTGGTATGGATCTTTATCACTGTTAAGTAAGATTTTGAAGTTGAGCATTTGCACATTTTGAGTTTTGGTCCAATACATAAGAAAGATGGTATGATGTAAAATGTGGCAATTTATTGAAGAGAACACGTTGAACAATCAATCAGTCAAGACATTTGAAGTATACAAAATTGGACTTGAGAGCTGACAACTGATCCAACTACGGTTTCAGTCCAAAACCACTAAGTGTTCATGACTGTTATCCAATTTCATGTCATTAAAAAGACACTCTTCTTAATATTCTCAGCAAGATATCAGCAGAAGACAGCCTATAGCATGCATCACAGTATTTATATCAGCTGTACTGGACAATAAAACTTGTTTTCTCAGTTATATTTGTGGCAAATTTTTCAAAATACTGAAGGCACATCAGGAGACTATGAATTGCCATGAGTATCCTAAGTGTGAGAAAGGAACAATGTCAACAACTAACAGCAATCTAAACTAAAATTTTCAACTTCAGAAGTCCAATCCAAATGGAAATTATCAGTACAGTCATTTCAGTGAGTTTTAGATCATGGTCTGAGTACTGATTAAGAATTAGACAGTGATGGTTGTACCTGGTTCAGTATCTGCTATTTCAGGCTTACTAGGTGTCAGAGGGCTTGAAAGAACAGGCTGAATATCACTGAAAGCTATTAAAACAAACAAACAAGGTAATATTATGTATAATTATTGTTTATATACATAGATTTTTCTCTTTTATATAGTTTGCAATGCAAATGTCCACCCACAACAAGCATTCCTTACCTTGAAAATGGAGCAGTCTTGATTTAAAGTGGGAACTGAAGTTAGTAGAAAAAGTGACAACTGAAGTGGCAGCAAACCAAAGCTATTATTACCTTATACAGCACGGTCAACATGACTGAATGCGAAAAGCACACGCAAAAAAATGAAAAATGATAAACATAAAATAATAAAAATTAAATACGACTTAATTTGAGTGCCTTGTTTTCTATCAAGATTCTCTCAGTGAGTTTTAATTCTGTATAATCTGTGTACATACTCTGTGTACATACACAAGCACTGATACAAACATACAAAATAAATTTGAAAAAATAACTAAACTGTAAGAGACAGCATAACAGCATAAAAAAGAGTGCAGAAGATATGAAGATGCATCTATCTGAGAATATAATAAAGAACCTCTAAGGTACCTAATAAGCTTTAAATAAAAATGTCATTATTAAGCTTTAGGTGGTTTTAATTATTTGCTTATTAGTCAAGATTATTTTATCTATGTCTATCTAAAAGCTCCTAATAGCATTTAAAACAATAAAAAGAAACAATGAAAAAGGATAAGGTGGGTTTTTCCATTGCAAGCATGAGCTTCTTGGTAGAAGGCAAGAAAAATGATTTCTACACTGCCAAAAAAACCCCAACCACGATTAACTTCTAACCATTAAGAGTGAAGAAAAAAAAACAAAAAAGAGCCAGGATATCTAGAAACCTACTTATAATGTGCAATTTACTGGGCTAGAAATTTTAATGTTCCATACTCTAGAGAAAACAGATCTAGGCAACATAACAAGGCAGAGAAACAAATACTGTCAGCAGAGACAAACGTAAATATTTTATGATCTAAAATACCTTTAACTTACACTCAATTTCAAATTTCTAGGATTCACGCACTGCTCACAAAATGCTTAAGAACCCCATGGGTCAGGATACTGCCAGGTCACACACCCAGACCTCTACACCTGACAATACTACAGAATCGATCACCACAAGCAACTCCCACACTGTCACCAAATGTCATAGCCAATGCATTCAGCAAACACCAATTTTCACATTCGGCAGTTTCACCTCCACATGGATGTGCCACTCAAAGTAGGATCAAGAAAAGTAAGTTCCCAGAAAACCACAACAACTTCTGGGGAAAAAAATCCATTTTGCACCATTACCAGCCTGGCAAGAACCATGAACAGACAAGGCCAGCGTCACCATCAGGTCTCTCAAAGCCTGAAAGGCACATGCTGTGCTTCACCAAAAGGTGAGAAGAGGCAGCGTGTTTCAAGTCTTAGTGTGACCTGAACAGCGGCAGAAAAGCAGAGCATTCCATTCCAGGTGGTGACAGCATCTCTGCATGCACAGCTGACAGCTGACCACCTGGAAAGTCAGTGGTGAAGAACCTGACAGCTGCACCCTTGCAAAGAGAAACACCAAAGGGCAGCAGAACTGCAGTGCCGCCATCTTACACTGGTCTGGATGCACACAGAAGGAGTTGGTTTCTGAGCAGCAATGTCTCAATTGGGTGCAGCTCACCAGGGAAGGTTGTTCCCAGGATGAAAGGGA